>CACRXP010000107.1:1030117-1065054 GCA_902702965.1 Spirometra erinaceieuropaei | reverse complement strand
TGGTCCGCCCGTTAATGTTTGCCCTGTCGCGCCTACTAGTCTAGCGTGACTGTTTCACTCTCTTTTCTCTTCATTTCGTCTAACGACGGGTTGGTGTCACCAATTCGAAAATTCACGAGTACAACTCGATTTTTTCCGAAGAACCTCTTTCCTTTTCATATATGATTGTATTTATTAACTTTGGCTCAGGCGCAGATACTCACCAGAATATTTATAGCCCTACTAGGATGCTATGAACGCAGAACGTCCTTGAATGTGATGTACGAATACGAATGCGAATTTATGTCCAAAAAACCGGTCGGATATGAATATGTGCACTCTCCAGAACTTTGTCGCAATGCCACCTTCAATACGCGAATAATGATAAAAGGGATTTTGCGGGCGGGACTCTTTGAAAAAGCAGACGATACAGTTTAGATTATGTAGCAAAACAAGAGATAATATTTGCGCCTTATGTTTGTTTTGGTGCACTCAGTAACTTTGAGTTTAACCCGTTCGGTATAAGCGGCCAATTGGAGACCGCACGATCTGATAAAGTAAATGCTTTATGTCAACTTTCAGGAAAGGGCCAGGTAACTAATCCCAGAACGGAATGACCAAAAGGCTTTCGGTAAAGCCGTCAGTGCTCCCAAACGTAAAACTCTTGCCACCATTCCTGTGGTATGCATGATCTGTAGTCAAAATGATGGAAAGGATATATATATATATATATATATATATATATATATATACATATATATATATATGCCCTCCCAAAATATATACGTATGTAAACGCCTCCACCTATCCCTCTATTTTCAAATACACTTATACCCCATTGTACATGCACTTGCAGCTTGTCAATATACCTTTGCCTAAGTGTACCTCCTCATCACTTTTTACCTATCATCCAGGTACTGGAGCCGGTGGCGCAGCCTCCTATCATCTACTGCCCGTCGGCTGTCCTCAGTCTGGTTTTGCTAGTGTTTTTGTATCTGACCAGACCCAACAACAGGCTCAGCATCAACCAACACAGCAGCAGCAACAACAGCAAACGAATCCCCAACAAGCGCAAACACAGTCACAACAACCGCAGCAAGTTGCTATCGCACAACCGCCGCATTATGCCACTCAACAGGCCGCTTTTCAGACACAACACCAGGCGCACCAGCCGCCGGCCGCACAACACCCACAAATTCAACTCACTCCTCAGGGTCAGCCGACAGCCTCTGCCGCAGCGGCTGCTGCTGCCGCGGCCTTCCTTCACCCAAATCAGCTTACCCAGCAGGCCGTTATGACCGGGGACCCCTGCGCGGCTGGTCCGCAATTCATCACTCTCGCCACAGGACAACCTCTCAAGGTGATGGCCCTGGGTCCCGGTGGTCAGCTTATCCAGACAACCGGTCTTCATCAATTCATGTCGGCTGCGCCGATGGGCATGACTATGACGGCGCAGCATCCAGCCGTTGCCATTCAGACCGCTCCGAACCCGCAACAACAACAGCAGCAAAAGACGATCCAGCAGCAACCACCCTCCCAACTCCAGCGTCGGACGCCTGGCAACCAGATTCAACAACAGCAGCAACAACAGCAGATGACTTCGGGTTCTCAACAGCCTACCGCATTTTTTACGAGCGTTTCACAGAACGCCTCGACCGCGACCGGTATTCCTCTCGTGCAGACGGCATCTGGGGGAGATGAGCTAGCCCAGGCCACGACAGTGGGCGGTGTAGCCGGCACAGCTACTGACGAAAAGTTAGTTTATACTGCGCTCTAACCCAGTCACTGCTCACATGTATCATTACCCTCTGTACATATATACACTGGTGTGGTCGTCGTCCGATCGCCCGCAGAAATCCCTATGTATCTCAACGGCGGGTCACGCTCTAAACCGCGCACATGTCTGTGCCCGGGTCTGTTGTTGGTCAAAGATATTTTTGTGTAAGTATATTTCGACTTGTGACCCTACTGACTTTAACTTTACTTCGTCGACACAGTTACCCTTTTTTACGATATCAATAAAACCTTGCATTTGTCAGCCTTGTCTTCTGTGCGTCTGTCCCCAAGAGAGAGGCCGCATTTAACGGAGGCACCGTAGAGGCTCGTGGTTATGCATGCTTTCCAGCATCTACACGAAAAGCTGCCCCTCTAGGCTGGACACTCGTGCCGGCATAAACACAATGGCTGTGGGCGGGCTACAATCGGTCAGTGTCTCTTAACAGCCTAGTCATTGTTGATACAAGCGAAAAGGCAAGTTCCAGTGAGGAATTGGTCTCGAGCGCCGGGACGTGAACTTTATTCATCTGTCGGTTTGGATTCGCGCTCAGCATTAACAGCGAGAACAGTGGGCGTACAGGAGTTACAGTATAGGATGCACTTGCTATGAGACCATATTATTTGATATCTGGCCCCCCGAATTCTTCGCCAGTGGTCACACTCGATAGGACGGCTGATTGTTCACCCGCATCCGAGTCTTTGATTGCCGCAATTTTATCACTGGTGTTCGTTGATACTGTCGCTGGAAATGGTGCGCGCCCGCCCGCTCGCCGAGTGATTAAATAATCCGCCCAAGCAGTCTCAACATTGAATCTGGAGAGGAGAGATGATTCTGTTTGTTAATTGACTGTGGTTCGGGGAACCACGACGCAAATTCGTGGCTCGCGCGAATATCACTCCGGGAGGATTTCGACGTCGTCAAACTCGGAGGTGCGGGCGGATCCCTCTAATGAGCCACTTCAGACATGGTTTCATTACTCCTTTGCCGCCGTGGTTTCGGTCGCCTGCGTTTGAAGTAATCTCCCATTTCCTCAGACGTAATTTCATTGTCCGCAGCTACGCCAGATCTTACAAAAGACCTCAGACGCTTCCTGCCATTACGATAGGTTTTTCGGTCTCATCACTGGGCGGCCGACAGTTGCCTCCGGTCTGTATTCGATTGCAACCAAGTAGTATGGAAGACGGCTGACGGCTCTCGAAACATGTTTGATATACGGGAGCGCTCGCCAAAATATGGGGCCGGTGAGGTTCGTTCTTGTCTCCTTTGCACATTCACCGGTGGACTAATTTGCGCGGGAAGTCCATTGTTCTAAACACTCACCGAAGGTATTGCAATTCGGGAGCCTTGTCGTCTGCTTCACGGCAGTGCCCCTCAACAGGCTGATATAGGACTCTTTTCTAACTGCGTATTTAGCCGGTTCCGAATTGTTGTTACAGTTCAGTATTTACGTTGCATTGGTAGCCTTCACAAACAATTCAATTTCTCTATCACTACACTTTTCGCGGCAGATTACAAAAAAAACAGTTGGCTGTTCTCATCCACTTCTACCTTAAATTGTATGCGTTTGGGTGATTTTTCAGTGTCAACATCTGATCCCCTTCGATGACGACGAAGATCTCAAAAGCCCAATCAGAGAAATTTGATATGTGGTGTCGACAGACCAGTGGCTCCAGCCATTTCAGGTCCACCTCGACTATGAATCCAGAAATCGATGGACCCATTGGTGTGCGTTTGTCTGCCCGTAGCCTGTTATGTCGAACAGAGTGCTATTTAAAACAACTTCCGGAGTTAGGGCATTTGGGCGTCCACTTGATGATTGTCCCTTTCATTACTTTTGCTTTTTAGGTGTAACTCAATGGTCGTCACCACCAGATTCTAGAGTATAGAGGTAGGGGGGACGTGACATCAAAAGAAACCATGACTCCGATTGGCAGGGAACCCAAACCTTTCAGTTACTCTTACAATTATGCTGACGAATAGACTATGTCTTCTGAATCAGCATTCTGAATACGGAAACTTCAAAATAGCTACTTCGCCATTACGTAAGCTGAGTGAAACGATAGGTCGGAGGAAAGTGCAATCTCTTTGCATCTTGAGAGGGTCATTAGGTCGGACCATGGCCATTTTCTGGGCTCTCTCCAAGAGTCGTTTGGTTGCGTACCTTGCATATAAGTTCCCCGTTTCCAGAAGTATCGTACCAGTTTCGCGTCAGCGCTCATACATGATGGGGTTAGCATGGGACGTAAGAGTAACGATTTTCCGGTTAGCTCTTGGACTTTTGAATTTAACCCATCTTATCCAATATGACAGAGGAACATCCCCTGTCCGCGGGTACGATAACGGGGTGTTTGTTAGCTTTGGGTTCCTTTAGTGTATCGCTCTACCTAAGGTGGTAACAGAAGCTGCTACTTTCGATAGGTAAATGGTCACGTAGCAGCTGCCTCATATTAATACTGGGACCCCTGTACATCTACTACCCTCCTCTGTTGCTTTCTCCGGTGATGGGGTCGAGTGTGGATTCGAAACGTCAGAAGAATAAAATTCTTGTTCTAGACATTTTCATCTGCCTGCAGAAAATAGAAGGGTGTACGTGCACAAGTTGCAAGATATGTTGTCTGTGTCCGTCGTACCCCAGCGCGTGTGTACGCCTTTCGCTGTCTCACTGTCCACCAGCCAATCAGGGAAGGGACAGCGTTGATTGGCCTCGAGCACTCGCGGGGGTAGTGGCAAGCCTCGCGCGTCCCGGCAGCGAACCGACAGGGAATGTGAGGCGGACAGGAGGGCAGCCTGTCAAGGCAGCGGAGATCAAGGAGGCGCGGACTGCCACAGATATAGCTAAAAACTCAGACACTTGTTTCGCCGATATTCTGCGGTGGCATGACACAGTTGCGAGGGCTTCGGCTCATCAGCGGGCCCTCCAGCGTTCCCTGTGTGTTTTCCGGTAGATACGCCGGTTTCGAAGTAGCAGCTTTTTGATTTCCTCAGGAATTAATTGCTAACTTGAAGCAAATCCGTCTGCTTGAAGCGTATCAGCTCAGATTGAAATTTTATATGAATATTTGGACCGAAGTCCATTAGCCAGAGCAGAATAACCGCGTACAATTCATAAACTGCTAACAGGGAGCTAGTAGTACATACATAGTCTGAATGGTACACCATACTTGGCAGCACAGGTACGCACAGTAAAACACACTAGGTTCATTAACGTTGCCGTAAAAGAAAAGAGAGGTCGGAATCATCCTAGGACCTGCTTGCGTTACTAACCTGCCCCATTCTAGGTTAGGGTGGCGTACTGTTTGAATCGGCACCCAATTAGCCGCTGAGCTTACTGTTTTACCGGTCAAGCCACGTATTCATGCCTTGTTGGCAGCTGCCGGGAAGAGTGGGATGTGCTTGTTAGTCGCATCCACTGATTTAACCTGACTGAAGGATAGAATTCGGGCCACCCGTTTTGCCTAGGGGTCCCTTTGTGGAGTCCTCGCAGACTGTAGGGGTGATGGGCAATATGTGCAGGAGAAGTGTCACCGGAAAGTAGCCATGTTTACCCTGTGTTGACGTAGACTGACGTAAGCCAACCATCGCCCGGGAAGATCTTAGAATTTGCCTTAGATCTATTCGAACACTTAGTCAGAATGTCACAGATACTTCAGGCGACATGCAAACTTGAGGGTACAACGAAGCAAAGGAAGCTGGCATGACTGCTTGACTTGTTTCCAGTCATCAGCCAGTCATAGCACAAACCCCAGGCGTTGGTGCACTCGAGGTTTGAGTCCTGGTCCAATGGTTCTTTGCGTACTTATTTCGAATGATCTTACCAACTGAGTTGTCCATCTCGCCTCTCCAGTGGTTTCGATTAAAACATGGCTGGCTGCTTATGACACATAAGCCAGAAAGGTCGTTCCCGGTTTTCCACGTCTACTCACTAATATCTGCTCATCGTTATTCAACCATCTTTGTGGTTCTAGATCGCAGTTGTAACACGAATCGGAATCGTTCATATCCCCTCATGAAATATGAGTAGATTGGTGAGTGTAATCTATATGCAGAAAGTTTAGGCTGAAACCGCAGTGGAAACTAAGTAGGCTGGGCATTGTAGCCATTACAATGCTGAACATCTGGAGGAAACGCCACACTACTTGTTGCCCAGGACTCAGTAACCCGTAAATCTTGACAAATCATCTACGAACATCATCCGCCCCAGTCTACTGGTCAAAAAACAGCGCGGAATGACTCTTTGCCATTACAGATTATATAAGTACTTTGCATGTACATTCTCTTTTATGTATGAAAATTGAGAAAGCTAATCGAATACATTAACAAAACTTTGCATATAACCAGGCAAAGTTTCATCAGCGCAGTCAGGATTTGCTTGATTTTCATGCGCCTACCTGCAGATCTGGTGTTCCAACCAAAGGCCAACAGTGAATAAAAATATAGAGAAAAGTGACCCACGCACTTTTACTGACCCATTCCGATGAACTTATTAAAACCTGCTATACATGCAGGATCGATCTATGCCTGAGGACGCTCAACGAGGGCGTCCGTTCGGCTGATATCATTAACAAACGTCAAGAAACTCTATCGTCCCGATTTTCACTCGAAGTGTTGCTTTTGGCGGAGCTAATTACTTGTTCCGATGCACCCAGTTATACAAAACTCCCAACTATTGAAAAGTGTAACACTAATAACAAAAGCCATGTGACACGGAATAGTCAAGGTATCTACACCTGTCTAACACTGGCAAAAGTGTTACTATAATGGAAACTAGTAGGCGAACCGTTATGGTTTACAATTTTGGCGGTAGAGACCGACTTGCGTGATATCAAGCATGCTTTGAGTTTCTGGATCGCACAAGTTCTAATAACTTCCGCTTCGATACAGGACTGCAAAAACAGACTCACAGCCTACCTGTTGAGCAAAAATGATGTAAAATAATTAAATGAAGTGATGCTTGCCCCTGCAAGCGGATGTCCAGTCCTAAGGGTGGAGGAGGCTATGACCCATTCCGGGCGGCCGTTCATCATTCATTTCCAGCAAAAATGATTAACAGTACTGCAAGTGTTTTTGCGGTGCTGGTAGCGTGGGCATACTCACTGTGTATATAAAAATCATGGAAACAATTATACGAGCAGACCACTTCTCGTTATTTATTTTCCGGTGACTGGACCGTCTGTTAGCTCTGTTCACACCAGCCTAAACGGCGAGGATTTCAACAGGTGGTCTGGTCCCCCGAAAACAAATGACGGGAAGTGGTTTGTTTGTACGATTTTTTCAAAAGATTGGCGTACGAAAGCAGCGTATCCACGTTACCTGAACCGAGAAAAACTTGCAGTATTATGGCCGGATTACGAACCGACAGAAAGACACAAGATGAGGGAGCTCTGGACAGAACTGAAAAGAAGGACAGAAGAGGGGGAGAAGGGTTTGAAAATAAAGGAAGGCAAGATAATACAGATCAAGCGATCGTTCCTGTGGCAAACCCCATTTGTAATCAGGGCCGGCACCCTCCGAGAAGACAGACACTAAAGGTGCTGTACTCGAATGCGCAGAGCCTGTTAAACAAGATGGATGAACCCAGGACTCTGATCGACGAGCACAAGCCAGATATCATCGCCTTGACAGAAACATGGCTTTCTGAAGCTATTGGAGATCAAGAACGGGCAAATAATTCAGGTTAAGAGGACATTTCTCTGGCCGAAGGCCGTCATTCTGACAGCCTAACCAACGCAAAAGTTCCAACTCCTGAGGCTGTGGGCACCAGTGGTCGTTGTCTCGAAATCTATTACACTAACTGTCAGAGCCTCCTCAACAAACTAGATGAACTCAGATTACTAGTCTCTGAACAGAAGCCTCACATAGTTGTCTTAACAGAGACATGGTTGTCTGAGGAGATAAGTAGTAGCGAAGTCAGTATTGAAGGCTACCAACTGTTCCGTTGTGACAGATTTCAACGAAGAGGAGGAGGCACAGCGATTTATGTGTCAAATGAAATTCCTTGCTGTCAGCGAGAAATAACCGATGACGCGCCGAGAACTTTTGAAATAATTTCATGCAAGATATGCATCAAACGATTACCGACACTTAACCTGTGTGTTGTCTATCGGCCTCCCAGCTCGAATAAAATCGCCGATGTGGAATTGCTTAGTGTACTGGAGTCGTTATGTAAGCAGGAGAACTTATTACTTCTGGGTGACTTTAACGCTCCCGGAATAGACTGGAAAGTTCCCTTAGCAAACGCCCCGTTCACATCATTTGACCACAAGCTACTACAACTCTCCTTGAATGAATACCTCATTCAACACATAAAATTCGGAACAAGACTAAGAGACGGACAACGATCTAACTGTTTAGATCTCGTTTTTAGTAAAGAAGAAGGAGTCATAAGAGAAGTGAATCCCCAACCTCCCCTCGGTTTAAGCGATCATATTGCTTTTACATGCGTGTGCCCTCTCCTATCGAACCAACAACCAAAAATCAAGAGTCGCAGAAATATTTGGAAGGGTGATTTTAACGCAATGAGACGTGCTCTTTTGGAAGAAACCTGGTTAGTCAACAACGAAGATTCTGAAGAATTCTGGCAGTACTTTTGCGGGATTATAGAGAGTCTAATTGACTCCCATTGTCCCATAAAAATAACAAGACCATGTGAGCGACCGCCGTGGGTCAATTCGACGACAAAAAAGGCCATGAAGAAGAAACAGAGGCTGTGGAAAAAGTATATGCAACTTCGAGATCCAGTATCACTCGCCGAATATAAGGATCAGCGCAATAAATGCCGCAAACAAATACGGATTGCCAGAACTTCTTTCGAGCGCCGACTGGTAGCAGAATCCATTACATGTCCCAAGAAGTTTTACAAGTACATCCCTAGTAGGAGAAAACATAGGGACGAAATTGCGTGTCTTAAGGATAGCCTCGGAAACTTGCTAGTCGAAGGGCCCCAGAAAGTGCAGTTACTGTCTGAGTTTTTTCAATCGGTTTTTACGGAGGAGTCCTCAGAAGACGATCAGCAGTTTGAAATGGACAGAAACAGCCGGGATTTTCAAATGCGCCAAGATACTGCCGTCATTGAAACCGTTGCCTTTTCCGTCGGAGAAGTAAGACGCGTCCTCAGTCAAATAAAACCAGACAAGTCTCCTGGACCCGACGGAATTCCTGGTCTGATACTTAAGGAGCTATCAAAGGAGCTGGCGAAGCCTCTGTCGACGCTCTTTGAGCTGTCAATGAGAACAGGAAGGCTGCCATCACAGTGGAAGACAGCTAACCTCGTTCCCTTACATAAAGGCGGTAGCAGGATGGCAGCAAGCTGTTTCAGGCCTATTAGCCTAACCTGCCTCTCGTGCAAAACGATGGAAGCTCTAGTAAAGAGTGCCATACAGCAATTTTGTGAAGAAAATAACCTCTTGCAGGATTTCCAGCATGGCTTCCAGAGAGGACGTTCTTGCCTCTCAAATCTGCTAGCTTGTCTGGAGATCTGGACCAGGGCCCTAGAAGAGGGTTTTGAAGTTGATGTCGTGTACATCGATTTTCGCAAAGCCTTCGATACTGTCCCGCACCAACGCCTTCTTCACAAATTAAGCGCCATCGGCATCCGGGGAGATCTTCTGAACTGGATAGGGGCGTTTCTGGTTGGTCGGAAACAACGTGTTTGCATCGGTGATGATATGTCAGAATGGGTGAGCGTGACCAGTGGTGTGCCTCAAGGCTCAGTTCTGGGACCATTGCTATTCCTCCTTTATGTTAATGACAGCCTTCAGGAACTCGACTGTGGCAAAATAATGTTTGCTGACAACGTTAAGCTCTGGCAAGTCATTAAGAGTCCTAACGACCAGAGATCCCTCCAAAACAATCTTCATCGACTGCAAGCGTGGTCGGAGAAATGGCTTCTAGACTTCAATGTGCAGAAGTGTGCCGTCCTCCATCTGCGTCCAACTAACTCTCATTCAAATCAGAGCCTGAGGACATATCATCTGAAAGATATAAGACTCCCCGCAGAATCTTAACAGAAGGATCTCGGGGTTTGGATACAGAACAATTTAAAACCAACATTGCAGTGCCACAAGGCTGAAAAAAACGCAATGGGAGTGCTGCATGCAATCAAAAGGGCGTTCGTTAACTTTGACCAAGACCTTTTTGGGAGAGTTTACGGCACCTTCGTTCGGCCCCACTTAGAATATGGCATACAAGCATGGCGGCCATGGCTTGTAAAGGACAAAGCATGCCTCGAACGGGTGCAACGTAGGGCAACAAAGATGGTAAACGGTCTAAAAAACCAATCCTACACGGACAGACTGAATTGCCTTAATCTATTCCCTCTGTGTTACAGGCAGCAAAGAGGTGATCTAATCCTGGTTTACAAGATAATAAATGGCCTTGAGCATGGACTTAACTTTGAGGACATGTTTCAGTGGCACCTTTCACCCAATCTTCGTGGCCACTCGATGAAGCTACGGACAAGAATGTCCAGGCTGAACCTTCGTTCTGAATTTTTCACGCAAAGGGTAGTGGAGAAATGGAACGATCTCCCTCAGTCAGTCGTGGAGGCGACATCCCTGCAACTCTTCAAGAAACGCTTGGATGATTATTTGTGTCCCCTGTTTTCCCTCGACAGTCTGAATCTGAGCTAAACACCCCGGTTCCCCACATATTTTTTCTCCGTGACAATGCTACTCAAATGAATCAAGTACTATGTATATAGCGAACATTTTCATTGTTACTGTACAGTTATTTCTAACGAGTTGACATGTTATCAATAGGGTTTTCAAAGGCTTCGCCTATCATCCTTATCAAATAAACTGAAATAAACTAAACTGAAAATGGCAGCTAGGGCTGAGCCATGGCCCCTGTACCTCTGTACTACAAACAACCTGGCGTGTTTTAGTTTTGCAAAACAAGCTAAAAATTATGACTTAGACGGTTTCCAACAAACTGTAAGTCTCGGTCTGGGGATCAGCATGTCATAGCTGGCCTTCTTAATGGAGCCACTGTAAGGGTGCAATCCGTCTTGACATTGTATGCTATTAAAACGCATGGAATAGTGAAATAAAAAGTGCGGTAGATTCCCCCAGGGTTACATTTCTGAAAAGGACGAATGCCCATGTAATAACTGAGCCTTCGGGACAATGGTGAATTCCGTTACCTGCGTCTGTCGAAGTATCACGTTGCGCGCAAACATTGGTCAGATGAAGTCATTTGTTATTGCTTCCACACACTATGCGGAGTCTGAAAACACCCTGCCCAGATGAGACGGTCTACGCATATTAATGTACCGTAGTCTTCAAAAGCGAGGAAACTGTCCGTCCTTAGTTGAGATGCAGCGAAGGAACACCGGTCTCTTGTAGTCTGCACCTCAGTTCACAATACCGGACCGTCATGGGGAATAAGGGCTGATAATTATGTCCAGTCTCATCCCCTATAGAGACAGTCTGAGCTTGATGAGTCGATTGCCACTTATTTTCTGAAAGTTGTTTTTGGATAGCGGACATTATTCCTACTTCTCACTGTTCTTCCATCCGGCGGCTGCTTCAGAAGGACGGTTGCTATGTATCACCTTCGATCGATTGTTGTTTTTCTGAACAGGGTGCTTCTGAGACCGGTAACATCCACTTTACGTCTGACCAGTCCTTTGGAAAGAACAGCTGGTTGTCTATCCGGTGCATTGGCCACTTAGTTATATAAGATATGGCCGACACCCCAGCGCATCAGAGTGGGCAGTAACGTGACTGAAGTGGGGGGGGGAGGGGGGGTATAGATCCCTCATATTCATGATGGTTCGACCGCGAACGGTCTTAAGACATTTTCGGCTAGCTGAACGGAGGGGCTATGCAGGGAATTTTTTGCGACACATTTTCTAAATGTTTCATAGCGAAGGGGTAAATGGCATCACTAAATGATATAATTTGCCAAAAGGTACCCAATAAGGACCAACGTTGCATCGTGAGACAGTGGTGACTAGCGCACGATATGGATTCTGATGACGAGAGTCTTGAAAATCGTCGATATTTCTTTCCCTTCCCAGTGGCATGACTGTGCCCGGGAGGCCGGAAATGGATGTGGGCACCATGCCTAACCTGGCGTGAAGTCCCTGTCCAAGCGTGTTACAATTGCGCCGTTGTCTCGGTCCGACAGTTCTACTGTCGTATCCGATGATATCCACCATGTACCCCAAAGCAAGGTGGAGCAGAGACTGTGACTCGCGCGTGAATTAGTTTATAGTGAATGTAGACTTGCGCAGCATCTACCGGACTCTCTCTTCCCCACCTGGACCCGGTGTCAAGACAGAGTCAATAAGACCGGAGGCGGGGGGGGCACAGGTGGATGGCACGGTCGAGCCCGCACCTTGGCGCTCTACTCCACACCCCTTGGTGCACACAGCAAATGATCAGGTTTTTGACCAACAACAAGAACAACAACACCCAACAGGGGTCAGATGGACAATGGTGACTGGGCTGCCATGCCCACCACCTGTATACCCAGCGGGACCGCAAGCGCATCTACCGTCAGGGAACTGCCAGCGCATTCCAGGCGGCGAGGGCCATGGTTTGCTGATACTGACATAGTACACGCCTTCAGAGCTTTTGACCTCGAAGGGCGACACGTGGCTATGCATTTGACCAGGGCCGACACCCTTCAAGGTTGGGTAACCAAGCAGTCGTCGACTAAGAGGCACAACCCGTAAAGCACACACACACACACACCTTACATGAATGAGAGAGTCACAGATCGTTCGAGAAATGGACCATGACAGCCTGGCTCTCAACCCACCAGTCCGCCACTCAAGCACCCACACAACTGGACGGACTGCGTAGACTGAGTTAGAGGCGTCAGTCAGAAGCCCGGTGCTTGACGTGCCCTGATAGTCTCATACTCGAGCCACACATGTAGCTGGGGAGCAGCATGAAGATAGAGTCAAGACGCACACTTCCTACTTGCGCAGGAAAAGGCATTTGGGTGCTTGTGATGGGTGATGTTGATGTGTGATGAGATGCTGGTGAGGGAGGATGTGATGGTATGGCGCAGCCGGAGGCCGTCTACCGCAGGTTTTCGTGGACGCGTATGTGGCTGAAGAGGCCCATGCGGTGCAAGAATGTGCGAGTGCAATGTGGACAGTGGGGGCGGATGCGGTGAGTGTAGGTTGGTGCTCCAGGCACTGGTTCGCCAGTCTCTGTGCGATGGATTTACAAGTGACCGACCAGGCCGATGTGTGAGGTGAAGGCGCGATCGCAGTGAGGACAGGTATAGACCAGGTCCTCACCACGACTTTCAAGGCGGTGGGGAAGCTCACACTAGCGTCATGCATATTATAACAAAAAGCTTACACCCCACCAATCTGTCATTGTCTCCCCTCCTACAACGAGCCATGGCAAATCGAAGTCAGGTCGATTGGAAATACAATAGGGCAGCATGGTTGACGTGACATAAAGTGCAGTGAAGAAGTCACGTTTCCGAATGTACGTTTCCGATTATTCACCCGCAGGCTTGTAAAGTAAAATAGGTAAGTTACGATAAAGCAGGAAAAGCTAAAAAGGGTCAGTGAACGATAGTAATCGGTGAGAGGGTTGAGGGCTTTTTTGAAGGAGACACGATCGCTGGAACAAGAGCTTTATTAGGCTGACGCTACGGAATACTGTTCGAACCCATCATCAGAGGCACAAGCAGATACAGGGCTCCAGCATTTATAGGATGAAGTCGCCATGCTATTGCATACCTATAAATATTCACGGCTCCCTTTCTTCATCAGGGATCGTTGCATTTGGTGTGCTAACTGTTTGATGGCCGGCATTGGCGTCGTTAATTGCTGCAATTTCATCACGTGCGCTGGATTTTGGTTTGATGATAGCTCGACCATCTGATCCACTGACCCTGGCTTTGGGAAGTGTTCACCTGTGCGCTTCCCGTGTGGCTAATTACTCCGCCTAGGCGAAGTCTCGACACTGAGTATGGGAGGGGAAGATCATTGAACTTTTTAATGGATTGAGGGCCAGTAAACCATGACTTAAGCAGTTCCCGGTCCACACGGTTGTCACCTCTTGCGAGAATTTCGGCCTCGTTAAATTTGAATGTGTGGCCGGACCTCGTTGAATGAGCCGCAACTTGAGAGCTGGCTTCATTTCTCCGCACCGATTTAGCGTGTTCGGCCACTCGCATCTGGAGCAGTCTTCCAGTTTCTCCGACGCAGTTGCTTTGTCCGCAACTGGACCAGATCCGATAAACGACTCCCGACGTTTCTTGCTGCGGCAGCGGGTCTTTCGGTTTCATCACCTGACGCCCGAGGTTGAGGGCATTCAGACATACCGGGGGCACTTGTCGTTTAGTTCTGTCAGGGGCACGGGAAGGTAGGGGGGGAGGTGGAACTGCGGGGGTCCATCAGTGAGTTATGCTTATGTCGTAAAAAATGATTGGTTCAAACGACTCTTTCTCCTTCCCTCCCCCTTTTTTCAGAATTCGCGATCACGTGAGTACGGACTGCCGATACCCGCTGCAGCCTAGGGTTGAGTCACCCACCTGTTTAACGTTTTCCCAACCGCCTATTTTTGTTGTTCTGTATTCATTATTCACGTCCCTTTCTCCACTTCGTACAGTGGAATTTTTCATATCGTCTTAGTTACTCCTAGCTGCATTATCAATTCATTAACCCCTGCGAGTTCCACCAAATCCCCAGAGTTTCGATCTTCTACAATTTTATGTACGCATTCTTAACTGAAATATTTTATACTAATCCACGTATAAATTATCACTCGGATGTGTTTATGTAGCCCCATCTGAAGTAAACAAACCCCAGTCAGCTCTAATTAGAGACCGGTGGTAAAAGGGGTTTTTACAGGTGGGATCGGGGAACGCACAGGCGACGAAGTCAAGTAGTTGTATGCAAAAGAAAAGCTATTAGGAATGCGCGGTTGTACGTTGAATGGTTGAGAAATAATTGCGCTAACCCCGAACCCCCAACTATAACCCCTGATCCTAAGCCCTAACCCCTTAACAATAACCCTTAAGCCTGACCCTTAACTCCGACCCCAACAGTATTGTGTCCATCAGGTGAGGCTACCAAACCACATCTTACCTAATTATGATGCCCATGTCCCCTATATCCCAGGCTAGCGTATACGAGGAGATAAATTAGCTTTTGGACGACATCTCGTCGCCGTGCCTCGTGGAACCTAAGACAGTTATTCCGAGGGTCGGCGACAGTAAACCTCAACAGGATGCGGGAACGAACGTGTCGGTCTCAGATTGGGGAGATATAATATAAATGCCCTCTGAGAACAGAAGGCTGCGTTGGCTAACCGCAGCGAAAAAACTCTTACAATGCTCCCATCGACGAATGACATGTCTGGCGGGTATTTTCCCATAACTGAACCAGGCTTCACAAACAAATCCGCCGCTGATTAGGAGTTTGCCGTCCATCCTGTAGGCAGTGCGAACCCTAGGGCGTTCGTCACGGTAGGCATCCAGTAGCACGGTAGTGAACATGAGACTGATGAGTAAGGCGCAGGGACTCGGCCCTGATTCACCCCGTTGATCACTTTGAATGCCTCTGAGACGGCTTCATTGTCTGTGACGCACGCCGCCATGCCATCTTGGAGCTGACGCCCCATCTGAGCATGTCGCTCGGGACAGCCGAATTTATGTATGATTTTCCACAGGCGTTCGCGATTCACTATGCCAAAGGCTTTCGCCGGATCCAAAAGTGTAGAATAGAGATGGATCCGCATCTCCTGACGCTTCTCCTGCAGCTGGCGGGCGAAGAAGATGGTCCCACGATGACGGTGGGAACCGCACTGGCTTTCCGACAGGAGACCTTGTTCCAGATGGTGGTTCAGGCGGTTAAGGAGAAGGTGAGCGCCTTAACGCCATATCTCCTGAAAGGGCGCCGTTAGATGATCCATAAGTTAGGGACCACCGTTCTTGCATATCTCAACAGGGATAGCGTCCGATCAGGGCGTTTTCCCACTGGTGAGCTGCTGCACGGGCCTGATAGTTTCATGGAGAGAGGGCGGGAGGTGGAGGTCAAAGTGGGTATCCACCTGCGGCAGACGGGCAATGACGATGAGCCAGTGCCTGGAGCACCACTGCTCACACTGCCTCATGCATTCACTCATCACATGGGTCTATTCGGCCACATGCGCATTCACAGAAACCTGCGGTAGACAACCGCCGGCTACGCAACGCCATGATATCTTCTCACATCAACACCTCACACCACACAATACCATCACCCATCATAAGCACCTTATTGCTACCTCCACGCAAGCGGGAATGTACTTCACTGCTCCTTCTCCATGCGGTTCCTTTGCTGTATGTGAGATCCAAGTCCGAGGCTACCACGGTACGTCAAGCGCAATGGTTTGGAAGGCTGCTGTCTAACGCCCAAACTCACTTCCCGCAGTCTACCCAGTTGTTTGTGTATTTGTGCAGTGCCGAACTAGTGCGCTGAGGGCCAGACTGTCAAAGCTCCTACTTAAAGTGACCTTTGGTCCCCTAGGACATGTAAGATGTATGGCGCCCAACTCCTGTTGTGTGAAATTCTAGTGCTTGTGCTTGGGGGGCCAGGTCGTGCCGTAGCGCGCGCAGACATGGTCAGTAGACCATGTCAGCCACCGCGCCCAATCCCCGCTCCAGTCAACTGACCGGCTCGGACAGTGGCTGAGGCACGGGGACGGGAAGGGAGAGTGAGGTCGACGACTCAGCGCATTTTCCTCACTATAAGCAATCTGACGGGCTTGAAGCTATCACGGCGCGCTAAAAGCCGTAGCTTGGAAGGTTGCCAACTAACGGGATAACCTGGATTCCGCAGAGGGTCTAGTGTGTGTGTTTATGAGTGGCGACCGACTGGAAGTCTAAGAGCCAGGCTGCGATGGCTGCTTCTTAATGTGGCTTTTATATCACTCCCACTCCATGGGATCCGAGGCGGGGTGTGACGGCATGCCTAGGTGCGGCCTCAGCTTCGCTAGCCCCTTCTGTTTTTGTCAGTTAAAATTCTTGTCATTTACTGTGTGCACCAGGGGATGTTGAAGGGAGCGTCAAAGTGAGGGCTCGACTGTGCCATACTTCTGCGCCCTCACTCGCCTCCGGTCATCTTGACTTTCAAATGAAGGCGAAATTTCGAGATCCAGGTGTATGCACAAATGAAGAAAAAGAGTCGAGCATAACAATGCTGCGATTTGAAAAAAAAGACACGATCACCGGGACAAGAGCTTTATTAGCCTGACGTTTCGGATTCCTACTCGAATCCATCATCAGAGACAAAAAAGCAGAAACGGGTGGTTGTTGCACAAGGGGCTGCGATATTTATAGGATGCAGTAGCCATGCTACCGCATACCTATGAACATTCACGGCTCCCCCCTTCATCCAGGATCGTCGCACTTGGTGTGATCATTGCTTGATGGCCGATATTCGAGTCGATAATTGCTGCAATTTCATCACGTGCGTTGGATGTTGGCGTGATGATCGCTCGACCATCTGACGGACCGACCCCGGTGTTGGGAAAAGTGTTCACCTCTGCGCTCCCCGCATGGCTTGTTACTCCGCCCAGGCGAAGTTTCAGCACGGAGTATAGAATGGGAAGATTGTTGCACTTGTTGATGGACTGGGGGCCAGTAAACCATGATTCCAGTAGCTGCCGGCTCACGCGGTTGTCACCTCTTGCGAGAATTTCGGCCTCATCGAATTTGAATGTGTGGCCGGATCTCGTCCAATGAGCCGCAACTTGAGAGCTGGCGTCATTTCTGCGCACCACTGCCGCGTGTTCGGCCATTCTCGTTAGGAGCTGTCTTCCGGTTTCTCCGACGTAGTTGCTTCGTCCGCAACTGCACCAGATCCGATAAACGACTCCAGACGTTTCTAGCCGTGGCAGGGGGTCTTTCGGTTTCATGACCAGACGCCTGATGGTTGCCTCCGGTCTGTGTGCCACTCCAACCCCAAGTGGTGCGAGAAGGCGGCCGACAGCTTCCGAAACGTTCTTGACATACGGAAGTGCCCGCCAAGATTTGGTGTCCGTGCAGTTAGGCCTTTCGTCCCTTTTGCGTATGCACCGGTCGAAGAAGTTGCGCGGGTAGCCATTGGCTTTGAAGACCCGTCGGAGGTATTGTAGTTCGGCAATTTTGTCTTCCGGCTCACTGCAGTGCGTTTCGACACGCCGATAGAGCGTCCTTACACAACTACGTTTGTGGCTGATTGGGTGGTTACAGTTGAAGGGGTGTAGGGGTGTCAGCGGTGGGTTCACGTAATGGTCGTGGTGGTCGCTCACTTGCTTGCAGGTGAGACTGCGCCCAGCGTCCACTTGCTGGCACTCAACTCTCACCTGTGGCTCCATGTAGCTGGACTCTGCTCAGCGGCCACACCCCGGGCAACCGTCTCGACCGGCGGGCTAAACCAGGTGAGGGGGCCCTGTGCGCTGTGCCGTGTGCACAGGGTTTGCGGATTCCGCTGGATGGAAGGTCGGGTGGAACCTTGCGTCGGCACCGTCGTGACGTGGTTCGTCTCTGCACTCCGCTGGACAGCCGGTGACGGGATGGATCTCCACATCGACATCGCCTTGACGCGCCCACCTACGCCGTCGGAGACCGCGGCTTACGGCGAATTCGAGTCGCTCTCCACTAAAACCCGAAGTCGTGGTCCCATAGTGGAGTTCGGCCGTGTCACAACGGCACATGGCAGCCCTATTCAGGGATGGCACTGCCAGCCCCCACGAGGGGAAGGGCCTAGAAAAGGTGGCCTAAACATTGCTGGGTACCACGCCGTCTCCAGGCTAGCCAGGGCCGCAGACGTCTAATCATGGTCGAAACAATCGAAATCGAAACTACAACAATACCAATAACGACAACAACAACCATACTCATTCTCCTCATCCTACCTCTTCTTCCTCTTCCTCTGCCTATTCTTCTCCTTCGTCACCTTCTTCTCCATCTCCTTCCCGTCACCCCACTCGTTGTCACCAGACTGGCAGGGTGAGCCCGCTCACTCTGGCAGCCTGGAATTTTCGTTCCCTTTTAAACAATCCGAGGAGCAACCGACCGGAATGGAGGACGGCGCTAGTGGCACGAGAACTGGCGCGCTACAAGGTGGACATCGCCGCACTCAGCGAGACCCGTTTCTTCGAGCAAGGCCAACTGGAGGAGGTGGGTGCCGGCTACACCTTCTTCTGGAGCGGTCGACCCAGGGCAGAGCGACGGGACGCGGGTGTCGCCTTCACCATTCGGAACGACATAGTCGGACGACTGCCCTGTTTGCCGCAGGACATCAACGATCCGCCTGCCTCTCCGGGGAGGCAAATTCGCCACCATCATCAGCGCCTACGCTCCGACGATGACCAACCCCGACGCCGTCAGAGACAAATTCTACGAGGACCTGCACGCCCTCTTGGCGACTGTGTAGAAGGCGGACAAGTTGATTGTCCTTGGCGACTTCAACGCCCGCGTCGGCACAGACCATACTGCCTGGAGAGGCGTGCTGGGTCCCCACGCTCTCCGCGGCTCAAACGACAATGGTCTGCTGCTTCTTCGCACCTGCGCAGAACACCGCCTCATCCTGACGAACACCTTCTTCTGTCTGCCGGAGCGAGAGAAGGCCATCTGGAGGCATCATCGGTCGCGCCAGTGGCACCTGCTGGACTACGTCCTCGTCCGGAGGCGAGATCAGAGGGACGTGCTGGTGACAAAGGCGATCGCGGGTGCTGACGGGTGGACCGACCATCGCCTCGTCATCTCGAAGATGCGTATTCGCTTACAGCCTCGCAGGAGACCACAAGGTAAGCGACCCCCAGGTATTTGCTTTGTAGTAGCAGCTCAATTGTCTCGATCGCCAGGTCCTGGGGAATAGAAGTAAAAAGGAATGTAACATCAAAAGATACCATGACCTCATCTGGATGGATACTTACCCCTTTGAGTTTCTCCAGGAGTTGTGCTGACGAAGAGACCGTGGTGTCTGACTCAGCAGTTAGGAACTTGAGACGTCGGAACAGCCACTATGGCCTTCCTAAAGTGCACAAAGACGGCGCTCCTCTCCGACCCATCGTGTCGCTCCAAGGGACTCCAACGTACGGACTGGCTAAGTGGTTGTTCCGGCGTCTTAAGTTCCTGACCGCTGAGTCAGACACCACGGTCTCTTCGTCAGCACAATTCCTGGAGAAAATCAAAGGGGTAGGTATCCATCCAAATGAGGTCATGGTATCTTTTGATGTTACATTCCTTTTTACTTCTACTCCCCAGGACCTGGCGATCGAGACAATTGAGCTGCTACTACAAAGCAAATACGATGAAACGGACAACCGTCTTGGACACGCCCAAATCCTTCAGCTCCTTCAGCTCTGTCTCAGGACGTACTTCACGTTCGACGGGACAATCTACGAACAGGTGAAGGGCACAACAATGGGTTCGCCGATTCCGGGATTCATCGCCGAAGCGGTCCTGCAACGGGTAGAGTCGCTGGTCTTCCAATACCACAGACCGAAATTCTGGGCCCGGTATGTCGATGATACCTTCGTCGTCATCGAACGGGATCAGGTGTTGACATTCCAAGAACATCTCAGCGCCGTCTTCCCGGACATTCAATTTACGATGGAGGAGGAAGAGAACAACCAGCTGGCCTTCCTGGATGCCCTCGTATGTCGCAAAGATTGTGGTGAACTGAAAACCAAAGTGTTAAGGAAAGCGACAAATACGATGCAAGTACTGAACTTCAACAGTAACCACCCAATCAGCCACAAACGCAGTTGTGTAAGGACGCTCTATCGGCGTGTCGAAACGCACTGCAGTGAGCCGGATGACAAGATTGCCGAACTACAATACCTTCGACGGACCTTCAAAGCCAATGGCTACTCGCGCAACTTCTTCGACCGGTGCATACGCAAAAGGGACGAAAGGCCTAACTGCACGGACACCAAATCTTGGCGGGCACTTCCGTATGTCAAGAACGTTTCGGAAGCTGTCGGCCGCCTTCTCGCACCACTTGGGGTTGGAGTGGCACACAGACCGGAGGCAACCATCAGGCGTCTGGTCATGAAACCGAAAGACCCCCTGCCACGGCTAGAAACGTCTGGAGTCGTTTATCGGATCTGGTGCAGTTGCGGACGAAGCAACTACGTCGGAGAAACCGGAAGACAGCTCCTAACGAGAATGGCCGAACACGCGGCAGTGGTGCGCAGAAATGACGCCAGCTCTCAAGTTGCGGCTCATTGGACGAGATCCGGCCACACATTCAAATTCGATGAGGCCGAAATTCTCGCAAGAGGTGACAACCGCGTGAGCCGGCAGCTACTGGAATCATGGTTTACTGGCCCCCAGTCCATCAACAAGTGCAACAATCTTCCCATTCTATACTCCGTGCTGAAACTTCGCCTGGGCGGAGTAACAAGCCATGCGGGGAGCGCAGAGGTGAACACTTTTCCCAACACCGGGGTCGGTCCGTCAGATGGTCGAGCGATCATCACGCCAACATCCAACGCACGTGATGAAATTGCAGCAATTATCGACTCGAATATCGGCCATCAAGCAATGATCACACCAAGTGCGACGATCCTGGATGAAGGGGGGAGCCGTGAATGTTCATAGGTATGCGGTAGCATGGCTACTGCATCCTATAAATATCGCAGCCCCTTGTGCAACAACCACCCGTTTCTGCTTTTTTGTCTCTGATGATGGATTCGAGTAGGAATCCGAAACGTCAGGCTAATAAAGCTCTTGTCCCGGTGATCGTGTCTCCTTCTTCAAGACTTCTTCCTGCGACTCGTCTCTTCGCTTCTATTGGCAATACTGTGTTTATTGTCGTGAGCTTTCAGACTCGTACAGCAGTCCATCGTCTCATGTACGAGTCTGAACGCTCAGGACAATAAACACAGTATTCCGGTGCTCGACTCTTCTTTTTCACTTCTTGACTCTGTCTTGACACCGGATCCAGGTGGGTAGTGGGGAGGAGAGAGTCCGGTAGATGCTGCGCAAATCTACGTTCACTATAAACTAAATCACGCGCAATTTACCGTGTCTGCTGCACCATGCTCTTGAGCACATGTTGGACATCTCCGGCATCGACGTTGAGCTGTCTGTTGACGAGTCTCATTAAGATAGCTTCATATTTGACAGCCACGCTATAGCTCAAATAACGCAGCCTCTCTAATAGGTGTTAGGATATGACGTAAATCACACCTGAAAGCCTACTGACATTTTATCCAGGTCAAGTAATGTCCTCTTATGTAAAATAACAATTAGCGGCAGGAGCCATGATAAAGGGAGACACGATCGATGGGACAAACGGTTTATTAGCCTGACATTTCAGATCCCTCCTCGAATTCACCATCAGAGACAATAGCAGATAAAGATGGGGTTAGATCGCAGTTGGTAGACAGGAATGAGGAGGGGACGGCGAGGCCCTTGTTTTACGGGAATGGTGGGAAAAGGGGTTATAGGGGTGGGGTAAAAGGAAAAGCCGGTAGGAGAATGTTGGAGTCTGTTGGAAGAAGAAAAGTTACTGGCCAAAGTGAACAAAAGTTTTAAACAGGTGGAATAATGGCAGAAATTTAAAAAAAATCCCGCAGCCCGCGGAAAATGACGGAGTTAATTAGTGATAGGATAAGCGCACCATAGCACACTGAGAACCAGTGAGAGGTAGGCGGCGGATGGCAAGGTCATTCCGCATATCGTAACGGAAAACCGCAGGCAAAATCATGAATGTCAGTGAAGTTGCGAGCGGAAGCAGAATTAACGATAAGGAAGCCCAATTTCTGTGAGTGAGTACGCGGATCATTGAGAAGTAAACAAAGATAAGCTGCCAGGGAGACGCGGCAGCAGGTGGCGTACGATTTGGCGTAATAAAAAGAGGACGACGTGGCTGGTAACCTTGGTGGTGCCGAAAAAAGAGTAAAACAAGGCAACTGGCATGGTTTACTAAGTTATCGGCGTATTTTTTGTCCTGTTTTCGACCACGGACTGCAAGGAAGCCGAGGAGGGCAGGTCCGTAAATCAGTCAGCCAACGAAATTTGGCGAAATCCAGGATGTGATTCAATCACCTAAGCATGTGCAGTATTTGCAAGCTAAGGAACTGCTGGGCTCGCAAGTAATGTGTCGATGCCGCGTGTCAATGCGGTTGCAAGTGCTGCGGCAACACACAGACGGTTTTACCTACAGGTTAGGCTAACAACTAGTAGCATGTACTCTGCTGATGTAGCAAATACTATTAGGCTAAAATCCAACGAAACCACATGCACTAACCCTAAGTCTAAGGCTCTAAGATTAATCCGGAAAACACTAATTCTGGCCTTAACCCCTACCCTATCCTCAAAACTAGACCCTAACATTAGCCCTAAAACCTAACCTTAATCTCGAAAACCCAACCGTAACTGTCTTAGTAAAACGGAACCCTTACACTGACCCTAACCCTAAAATTAGCCCGTAACCCTAACCTTAATGCTAAACCGTAACCCGGACTATAACACTAAAGCCAACCCCTAACCCTAGCATTAAACCTAAACGCAACCTTAAACCTAAAACGTAACCGTAAAGTCCTAAGCCGAAACGCCAACTCTAACTGTAATGGGGGCAGCAAATACTAACATTAACCTTAACCATGAAATCCAAACTTGACGGTAAGCCAATAACCTAACCCTAAAATCCAACGCCGACAGCAACCCAAACCTAACCCTAGACTAAGCCTCAACCCTAGCCATAAAATTAAACCGAATCCTAACCCTAAACGTAATCCTAATCTCAGACTTACCCTAACAATAATCTTAACCCAAAATGGAACCCATAACTCTAACCCTTACATTAAAACCAAACCTAAACACAAACCAAACCCTAACAACACCCCTAAATCATAACCCTAACCCTGACCCTAAAGTTAACCCTAAATCTAACCTTAAACCTAACCTTAATCCAAAACCTAACCCTAACACTAAACCCTAACCATAACCTCAACTCTAAAATTACCCTTAAAACTAACCCTAGAATTAACACTAAACATAGACTTAACCATAACACTAAACCTAACCCTAACCTTAACCGAAAGTTCGACCGTCGATTTCGACGATGTCCGCCCTTACCTAAACCAAACCCTAACCCTAAACCGTAACCCTAACCCTGACCCAAAATATAACGCTAACCTTAATACTAAGCCTAACCATAAGCTAACTCTAAACCAAATATTAGCATTAAACCTAACACTAACCTTAACCCTAAACCAAAAATTAACACTAACCTTAGCCTTAACCCTAACATTAGCCCTGACTCTAATACTAAATTAAGCCTTAACCCTAACCCTGAACCTAACCCAAAATTTAGCCTTAAACCTAAGCTTAACCCTAACCCCAAACTTAACATTAAACATAGCCTTAACATTAACCCTAGCCCTGACCTTAATCCTAATCTCAGCCTTAACCCTAAACCTGACCCTAACCTTAGCCCTAACCCTTACCCTAACTCTAAACCTAACCCTAAACTTTACCCTAACCGTAACCCTAAATTTAGCCTTAACCTTAACCCCCAACACTAAAAATTGCCCTAACCCTAACACTAAACTAAATCCTTACCATAACATTAACGCCAACCCTAACCCTAGTCCTAAAATCAACTCTAATCCCAACTTAAACCTTAATCATAATCTTTTCTTAACCATAACACTAACCTTAAACCTAACCCCAACCCGAATACTAACACTAACCCTAAAAGATAACCCTAACCCTGAATCTAAACTTAACCCAAACCCTAACACTAAACTTAAACCTAACCCAAAACTTAACACTAACCTTAGCCTTAACCTTAACCCTAAACCTACCCCTAAACTTAACCCTAGCCTTAGCCGTAACCCTAACCCTAATCTTGACCGTTAGCCCTAACGGCAACCTTAACCCCAATCATAACCCTAACCCTGACCTTAGAGGTAACTCCAACGGCTACCTTAACCCTAACCGAAACCTTAAACCTAACCGTAGTCCTTAGACATAGCTCTAACTCTAAAACCTAACCGTAATACTGGAACCTAATAGTAAACTCAAACTAACCGTAACCCGGAAGCCTAACCCTGAAGGCCTAACCCTAACCCGAAAATCTAAAACCAATAACCGGAACCCTATCCTAACCTCAAACCTACAAAGGAAGCCAAATGTTCTAACCCCAACCCTAAAGCCAAACCATAATTGCAAACCTAAACCCCAACCCTAACACTGAAACCGGACCCTAAAACGCAAATCCTATTCCTAAAGCTTAACCTACGCCTAACCCTAACCCTCACTAAACCCAACAGCCTGACCGAAACGGGCGACCTACCTAATGCAGTAGAAGCACACCTACTGCTAATCAGTTCCCTAGACAAGGTAAGCACACCTATTGATAACAAGTAAGTACGTCGACAGTATCAACGTATAATGTCTGGTTACCAACTGCGATCTTACCAAAGAATGGTTAATGGGCAATGCACTGCAGTATTTATAGGATGTAGTCGCCATGCTATCACATATCTATGAAAATTCACGACATCTCCCCTTTCATCAGGAATCGTTGCATTTTGTGGGATAATTGTTTGATGGCCGATATTTGTGTCGTTAATTGCTGCAATCTGATAAGAAGTAGAAGCGATCGCTGGAACAAGATCTGTATTCGCCTGACGCTTTGGATTCTCGCTGGAACCCATCACAAGAGGCAGTGACTGAAACGGGTTATTCATGCACAGTAAGTTGCAGTATTTATAGGATACAGTCACTATGCTACTGTATACCTGCGATAGTTAACCGCCCTTCCCTTCATCGAGAATTGTTGCTCGCTGGTGCGCTAATAGGTTGATGGCCGGCATGCGGATTGTTAACTGCTGAAATCTCATCACCCGCGTTCGATGCTGGCGTGATGACTGCTCGGCCATACGGCTCACCGTCCTGCTCGCTCCATGAGTGGTTAATTACTTTGGCCAGACTATGACTCAGCACCGAATGTGGAGTGGGGTCATCGTTGCATTTGTTAATAGACTGGAGACCAATGAACTATAACTCAAGCAGCTCGCGGCTCACGCGGTTGTCACCTCTAGCGAGAATTTCGGCCTCGTCGAATTTGAATGTGGCCGGGTCTCGTCGAATGAGCCGCGACCTGAGAGTTGGCGTCATGTCTCCGCACCGTTGTCGCGTGTTCGGCGATTCGCGTCTGGAGCAGTCTTCCAGTTTCTCCGACGTAGCTACTTTTCCCCCAACTTTATCAGATCCAGTAAATGACTCCAGACGTTTCTTGCCGTGGCAGTAGGTCTTCTGGTCTCATCACCTGACGCCTGATGGTTGCCTCCGGTCTGTGTGCCACTCCAACCCCAAGTGGTGCGAGAAGGCGGCCGACAGCTTCCGAAACGTTCTTGACATACGGAAGTGCCCGCCAAGATTTGGTGTCCGTGCAGTTAGGCCTTTCGTCCCTTTTGCGTATGCACCGGTCGAAGAAGTTGCGCGGGTAGCCATTGGCTTTGAAGGTCCGTCGAAGGTATTGTAGTTCGGCAATCTTGTCATCCGGCTCACTGCAGTGCGTTTCGACACGCCGATAGAGCGTCCTTACACAACTGCGTTTGTGGCTGATCGGGTGGTTGCTGTTGAAGTTCAGTTATTTCGTCGTATTTGTTGCTTTCCTGAACACTTTAGTCTTTAGGCCACCACAATCTTTGAGGCATACGAGGACATCCAGGATGATTATCTGGTTGTTTTCTTCCTCCTCCATCGGAAGTTATATGTCTCGAAGATCCCATTTAGACGTTCTTTGAATGTCACCAAGTAATCCTTGTAGATAACGACGAAGGTATCATCCACACACCGGGCCCAGTATTTCGGTCTTTGGGGCTGGAAAACTAGCGAATCTAACCGCTGCAGGACCGCCTCGGCGATGACTCCCGTAATTAGCGAACCCATTGGTGTGTCCTTCACCTGTTCTTATATCACCCCATCGAACATGAAGTATGTCCTGAGACAGAACTTCAGGGGCTGAAGGACTTGGGCGTGTCCAAGACGACTTTTCCTTTTCATCGTATTCGCTTTATGGAAGCAGCTCGATTGTCTCGATCGCCAGATCCTGGGGAAGAGAAGTAAGAAGGGACGTAGCATCAAAAGATATCACGGCCTCATTTGGATGGTGGCTTATCCCGTTGAGTTTCTCCAGGAATTGTGCTGACGAAGAGACCGTGGTGGCTGACTCAGCAGTCAGAAACTTGGGACGCCAAAAAAGCCACTTTGCCAGTCCGTACTTTGGAGTACCTTTGAGCGACACGATGGGTGGGAGAGGAGCGTCCCCTTTGTGCACCTTAGGGAGACCATAGAATGGGGCCAAAGCTGCATCTTGGGGTCTCGCCATGCGCCTGTCGGTCGGTGTTATTACGCATGAGTTCTCCAGGCCCAACAACGTCGCATTAATTTCGCGTGTCAGCATTTTTGCAGGGTTCGTTGCACACGGTACGCAGAACTGTCGGTCCTCCAGTAAACCTTTGGCTTTTTGAAGGCAGTCTGTCCTGTCCAGTACAACTGTGGAGTGACCTCTGGCACGATGACTAGGTCTTTGTCGGCCTCGAGTTCTCTAAGCGCATCACGTTCGACCTTGGAAAGCACCCTCAGACGACACTTGTTGTCAGATGAGGCTCTTAGTCTCCTCCGTTGCTTCCGTCTGTCTAAGGATTGATTACACTGCTATGATCATTTTAATAGGTTTGGCGCCAGCCGTGTTGAATGAAGATCAATCTTCCGCCAAGTTGAAATACTGGTCGTCTCGCCAAATCCGTGTTCACCGGGGACTTGTGTTAAACGCATTTCGGTAACACATTATTTTCGAGACACCTGTGCAGAAACCGGGTCTGCGCATACGTGGAGGCCTTTCGAAGGACGAAGGTTTCCCATCGCCGGACCGAGTGGAGCGTATCGTGTCCGATTGGCAGATAGCAGCCTGCACAAATTGGCTTATGCGGAGTCACGTTGTGTGTAAGAGCGTTGAAGTAGAGAAGAAAAGTTCCAGGACGGATAGGCCGACCATGGGCTTTGATGCAATTGATAGTTACTCCACCAGCCATGCAACATTTTATGAAATTAATCGTCCTCATCGAGAGCGGCTTCTCGGAATGAGGACATCTTAATGAAGTTAATGTTGTTACACCTTCTAGGGTGGCCGTCACAAGGAGGAGCCCCGTGATGGTGGAGTCGCATTCACCATGGCAACCGACCTTGTCAGGAAGTTGCCCTCCCTTCCCAATGGAAATTTGCCATCGTTGTTAGCATCGGCGCCTCCACACTAGCAAGTCTCAATGGTGTAGGAGTGGAGTTCAACAAAGATCTGCACGATCACCTCGCGATTATGTCGAAGACGGACGAGCTTGTTGTTATCAGTGACATCAACATAGGTCATGCCACCCGGAAGGAGTACCTAGTCGTCAAAGCGCAGGCCAGTGCAACAGTTACGGACACATTCCGTTAGTGGCCTGCGCAGAATGCAACCTCCGCGCTAAAGCGTAAACGGCGGTCGGGATTTACTATCATCACGTTACTGGCAACTGCTGTACGCGTTTGTCGGGAGGGGTGCCCCCCATGACGCGCTCGTGATCGAGGCGGATCATGGTGTCGAATGCTGGACAAAAAACCGCTTGATTTGCTTGAAAATGAAGCTGCAGGTGCAATCTCTGAGACGATTCCAAAGAAAGAAGACACAAACGAAGCTGGATGCGGCATCGTTGGACCCGCTTTGGGCGAGGACTCTCCAAGAAAACGAACCTCAAGCATGGACCACCTTCAAACTCTGGAGGCTGCAGATGTTGGACAGAGATGGGAGAGAACGCTGGATGCCATCCACACCACTACTGCCAAAATCATCGAACCTCAATGCAGAAAAGACCAGGATTGATTCGATGAGAATGATGAAATTGTGCGTTTGGTAGCCATGAGTAATTGCGGAATCCAAAACGAAGTATGATTATTCTAGTGCCATCATCATTTCCAGCAGACATCGAATAGAATACGTGGGGATTGACAAAAACGCAATTCTTGAGCCTATAGACGGGCTCAGCTCATTGATCTCGTGAAAAAATCCCGCAAGATTCCAAGGACGCCATCACTGTGTATCTAAGCAAATACAATGGAAGTCGGCAAATTTGTAACAGGCCGTTGTGATCGCCCTTCGAAATACTGTCAGCAAAGTATTCACCCGAGTGTTACTGAAACATCTGGATCTACACCTAGAGCAAGAACCTCAATCGAATACCGTTAACCCAGAGCATCCGTCGGTGATGATTGCCTCGCAACGACAAACCAAGTCTCATACTTAGATAGCACCATCTTATGGACCAGCATTGTCGAGAACGAGGTTGCAACCTAGACCTACAAGGTCAGTCTTCAATCACCGTGTCATCCTTCTCAGCAGAAAACAGCGTATGTATAGGGTTTTTGTTTTGACAACGCTAATTTACGGCACAGAGACCTGGAAAATATACCAAAACCAAGGTCGAGGGTGAAGCATCTCTAAGTAAAACAGATAGGCTAAATTGTGACGATTGTCTCCACTGGCGCTCGCAGACAAAGTGATCGAAAATGGCGCTACGACAGATCGACCCTCGTGCACGACGATCCCCACCGTGTGCTCCATAGCAAGGTGAAGCAGGCACGGTGACTTGCACGTTGTTTATAATGAGTGCAAACTTGAGCAGCATCCGCCGCACTCTCTACTCCTCCATCACCAGGACCCAGTGTCAAGACAGAGTCAACAAGACCGGAGGCGAGAGAGGCGCACAGCGCTACAAGGTCACGTTGACAACCTTCGTAAACTACTCCCAAATTAACCAAGAGACCGGGAAACCTTTGCACAAAACAGGAAGCTATGGTGAACAGTGCTAGGAACTGGAGTAACCATTCATGAGACCACTCGAATAGACGAGACCAGGACAAAACAACAAGCACGCACGACTGGAACGCCGCGGACCAAGGTCGCCAAGTCTGTCAATGTATCTTCACTGCTAGCAACAATTCATTTCGCGAACTGACCTGGTTGGCTACTTTGGGATTTAGCATAATGTATGTTCGGCTATCCCATCCCTGTGCATGATAATTCCGCTATAATTGAAATGAGCACTTCAATAGGGTCATAAAGAGCATTGCCTATTACCCTAAATATACTTTACCATACCTACCCTTTATGCAACATTACCATTTTACCTCGGTTGGGCCTTTTTGGACACCAAAATGGGTACACCAACAGGATACACATGGGAAACCGCAAGCGGTGCAGACAAAATACTAACTTACTATCATTGTGGCCGTCTGCTTGAAGTAAACAACGGCCTGACCGGAAACCTGTGAATCCATCACAGCGTAGCCAAAGAGCCGCTGCGTGAAGCCCTGGTTAACATCAAGCACGCTGATCTTTTCTGCTCACACTGTGCCCGCACATCCAACCATCGCACCTCTCTATTCGGTCGCATGCACAGAGACGAAAGTGGCCATTGAAATACGCCCCGAGGCCATGCCCACACCGTCCCCACCTCTTCAGACACCATATAGACTTGTTCGGTTATATACACTCGCATTAAAGTAACCCATCACTCATGCATAAACCCTTCAGGTAGGCTTCCGGTAACGGCGGGCGAACGGTCATGGGCGCGAATGTACGGCTGTGGCACGCGACGGGCAGAAGCCTTACGCCACGCCATGAAATACGATCTCGAGTCGGCCTGGTTTTTACAGGTCAGTTGCGTATGACAGAGCAGTAGAGAGTGAAGTCAAGAGAGTTCGGGTCCAGCATCCAAGTGCCTCGTTGCTAAAAAGCAGAGGCGCTTTGAATCAAGCATAACAGACTTACGGCAATGGCCTGGAATTTTGTTTACTGGTGGATTAAGTTGGCTATCCTATGAATGGAGGGCCAAGATTTATGGGCCCCTTCCTAATATTATTATATTATTTTCACTCATTTGGAATTCGAAACCCCTCAAATGATTGTTTTGGTATGGTGTCAGGTGCCATGGACTATTTAAATTTGTTAGACGCCGAGACCACACCGATCTCCGGTTGTTTTGACTTTGTCTTGCCTCCCGAGCGCGATCGTTGTTGAAAAATATAATTAGGTGGATTTAGCACAAGCCTGCCTCAATATGTGCGCCCTTTCAAGGACGGCGATGGTTTTCCTTGTTTTTTTTTTATGGCAGAACTACCGTGTAGTGAGGCGTGGCGTGACTAGGGGGCCGTCTCCACCTTCGTGAAATGACAGTTCAACCGTGTGATCTCGTTTAACATGGCGACGTCTCCCTGCCTAGCACCCAGTTCTCTTACACTATCGTAACACCTCGACTGGAAGTCTAGATTACCTGAGGTAGCCGATGTGTGCTTCTCAACTCGGTGAATTCACGTATGGAGCCTAGTTTAGCCCGTAGGCCGGAACCAGCGTAGACGGGACTTGCCCTAGGTCTGCCAGTGCGCTGGGTTTCACTGCCGGTCGTTCTGACGTGGTATAGCCACTCGATCACGCTGGAATTTGAAAGAGCAAGCGAGGCCAACGCTGGTCAAGTTCACTTTATGCAAAATTACTTCACGCGCAAGCCATTTTCTACGTACACCACCGCCAACGCCACTTTCTCTCCAGTCTCAACTACTCAGGTCCCTCCGGAGACGACATATAAGCCTGTAGGCAACCCGACCTAGCATGGGTCGCCTTATAGGCAAAAAGTAATGTTGTGTTATGGGAATCGGCAGCCGTTTCGGATATGAGAAGCCATATTCATGGGAGTGCCGCTTGCATAATCATGTGTGGAGCTAGAAATGCCATTGACGTTGGCTCCAGTCCCTCAACACGGATGAGTTAGACCGACGGACGAAAAAAATGCGGCCGAGGTACTGCAAGTACAGCAGATACCATTACCGGCCAGGCTCTCAGCGGACGACATCGCCACATCTGGTCGTCCCAAATGCCTGTTCTATCTCAAATTACACAACAGTCAGCTCTGGTCTGGCGAACAAACTAATTGCCCTGGGGAACCCAAACGCATTAGTAGGCGCGGATCACGTCGCCTATGAGGGAGAGCTTCGTGGTCATGGCTCAGACAGATGAAACAGCTGCGTACTTATTCTCTAGAACTGCTCGGAAAACAAGTCCTATGTAATGGACACCATACTTCGTCTCTCCAAAAGGAAATGATGTAGACACATCGATCTTCGCGTCAGCAACAGGTGCCCGTCAGGGGTGTGTTCGCCGAGGCGTCATGGTGACAGAGGCAGTGTGCTGTGCCCGAAATTGGACAAATCACCGCTACTTATTTGGATAATGAGGCTGCACATATGACAACGAAGACGGCCTCAGGAGCGGATTTCACCAAGTAGGCCGGGCAGAAAAGTATTGGATCTGGCTAAAGACAGGAGGGATCGAACCACCGGAATAAGTAGCAAACTGTGCAAATACAGGGTTTAGAAAATAAAAATAAGAACGAATGGAGTAGACTACGGGGCGCCGTTGACACCATTCCAGCCCAGGCCCAAAGCAGATGGCAGTAAGGTAAATTCGATGAAGAAATCTCTGCGAAGAAACAATTCCATAGAACCTACGCGGGCATTGCCAACAAATCCGTTCTCTCCTGTCGCCGACTGCGGCAGATTAACAAGGTAGAAAAGATACGAGATAGGCTGGCCACTACGGTCACCAGCCCGGAAAAACTGTGCTGCTACTTAACTCGGACGGAAGACTGCTACCAGGTGAACGGCAGATCCCAGAGAGCTGATAAGGTCTCTTGGAGTACTGCCCTTCAACCTACGCAGGAGTAACCAGTAAGCTTCCCCAAATCGAGGCCAGTACTGGCTCTCGCAATACTACAAGGACAGTGATGCAATGCTTCAGTGGAGAAATCAGGGACACCGACTTGACCCCCAATGATAGTTTAAGTACGCGTCAACCCTCCACCTCTGGAGAAACTAGCCCTCCTGTTCCAACACAGGATTCAACCATCATGGTCTCCTACGGGCGAAAAAGCAGTCACCAAGTCTGCTGGCAAACACGTCATCCGATCTCTCATTTCGATGGATTGTTTCCAAGTCTATGATGCAGACTGAAAACATTGCGGAGTCAACGACATGATTTTTGCAGACTGACAGCTGCAGGGATTGCCAGGGAATTGAGACTAACCTCTGAACGACCTTCGCCAGTCTCACGAGTTTTTGGTATTTGAGGAATAAGGACTCGGGAATCCGGATACTCTGAAATGTCCGCACCAGTGGCAAAACGGCTTTACGACGACAGGCTGGGCCTGGACCACTAATAGGCCAACGCTTGAAGCCTCTGTCCTGATGAATGCAGTCTTACTCCCTGGCCTCACGGTCTCTACCCTGCTGACGGACCTCTGCGGTCACGAACGCGTAGGCGCTGATGTACACTTCCGGAAGGTGCGCTTCACTTAAAATTTCGGAAGACAAAATAGATAACCTGTTCGCCTATGACCACTCAGTCAAAACCATAACAGGAGGCGATATGCAGCCCAGCCCGGACCTCTTTGGCTAAGGATACAATGACTCTGGATCGACTAGAGACACCGAAAAAGTCACTACAGAGTAACCGCAAACAAGCAGCAAATACGTAAGACACGCAGTCACGATCAATGGACTTCGTTTCGACGCTACTGGCTGGCCTGGGGTGACCGATTTCCGGGGACTTTGCAATCTTACATATAATTTTTGAAGATAACGTTCAGTGACGACTCGAGCGGTCAAACTTGTAAAGATGCGAAAAAAATCTTCCTTCATAAAGCGACCATCACAATTCGTACACCTTTGGAAAGATTCATGGCAGAAAAGAGTACCAACAAAATCTCCCGACCCCAAAGATCTGGGGTTAGATCAGTATTTAAAACTCAATGCTGAAATAGAAGCTTTGGCAGTAGAGGCAGAGGTAAACGACAAGGGCGGGTCCGTAAAAGCCAAAGTAATAGGCACCTGTATTTACATGGTACCGCTTTAGACCTGCTGAAAGGATATAAAGGGCTACTCCTGTAGCCCATTGGAGTGCATTGTCAAGTGGGCAAAAGCCATCTCAAAATCAACAGGTTGACGGGCCATTTGCCCTGTCGTAAAATATAAGCACTTGCAAAAAGGACAAAAGCGGCGGTTTGGTATACGACACACATACAATAAACGTATAAGTGGAATTGCTGAACTATCTTACAAAAGTAAAAAGGAGACGAATCACGAGACAGAACAAAAATAGAGTGCGCAAAGTCCGGTAAAAAGTGCGAAATATAAATGTTTTTGACAAAGTAAAAAAAAGAGGGACGAGAAGACTGGAGTGCGTCGAGATACGAGTAGTCCGAGAAGCACGGAATGAGCTGCGCCTGTAACCACAAAGGAACACGGAGTGGCACCTTCATTTACAGGTCGTCAAAAACCTTGGCGCGTTGTCCGAAGCTGGTGCCGTCAGTGGTTCCACGTGACCTGCGTGAATGGGGGCCAGAATGTTTCGCGGGTTCTGATCTCGAGGGTGGCGACTGGGAGCCGGAAGCAGGTGAGTCACCATTTGCGTTGATCACGGCAGCCGTTGTGACCGAGGTCTCAGGCAAATCCGTCTGAAGGCGCTGAAAAGAAAATGGAAAGGTCTGGTTGTGCACACAAAATTTGGAATCCACGTTATCTGAATCAGATTATGGGCATCGTGCGGATCCCAACGAGGCCACTCAACTAGCCTAAGCGACTGGGTCAGCGCCTATTAGCAACAGTAGAAGCGACTGCCATCAGGCCACAGGGGCTGGTCTTGTGCGTGCTTGTACACTCCGCGTGTACCGCGGGAAAAAATCAATTAACTGTATGCCTGTCTCCGCATCCCCGTCCCCCTCCCCCCCGCCGTGACACAGCTCTACCTAACCCTCACTGCCTCCTCTCCCCACTCCCCCCCTTCACACACCGCGCTTGTATGAAAAGACGAACCGTAATCGATTCCTTTTAGTGCTCACACGTTTTACTCTGTACTTCGTTCCCACATAAATGTGCTCGCCCGATGAGAATTTATCGGAAGCACGCGTATGCTCGCCGAATGGTCTTATGAACAAAGACAAATGGTGCATGTTACGCATATGAAGTCCGTAAACTGGTGGTGGGAGGCAACTGAATTTCAAAAGTCAGATTAGCTGCAGATTATGCTGTTAACGCGGCGCTCATTATTTCATGGCTCTGGTTGCTCGCGCACTTACCATAGTCTTGAGGCGCACGTCAACAGCCCTCCCAGGTATCAGATTTTGCA
>CACRXP010000107.1:1002393-1028262 GCA_902702965.1 Spirometra erinaceieuropaei | reverse complement strand
GGAAGTATCAGTCGGGTAGGAAAGCGACAAACTTGCACTCACGTGAAACTATGGTGGACTGTTTGCGGGGAACGTTGCCAAAGCCCTGTTAGCTTTCATAATACCCGACATTGTCGGTAACTTCATGTCCGCGTAAGTGACAACTAAAAGCCGTCCCCGACCTTCGTTTGGGCTTTGTAATACCTTAGCGTTTCTTCAACGCACCCAATTTTTGCTTTATTTCCTTATCAAATGACCCCTCAAGTCGTAAAAGTGCCCGTCTCTCAAAGGCTTACTTAGTACAGTTCAGTGAACGTGTTGTAAACTCCCGAAATTGCAGTAGTTATTGCGAAATCGATAATATCATGTGAATGTCCGCGAAACCCAGACAATGAGAAGCCTGTTCGAAAAATAGTTGGTCCCCAACCTATTTGGATGTTTCGACAGCGAGTGCAAGAAAAAGGCAAGGAAACTGTGCAATGCCTCACACCACATTTATCTTAATTCATTACTTGCTGGCTGAAATTCTAAGGTCTAAAGTTTTTCACAAGTTACAGTATGAACCAGCAATTTGAACGTTAACTCCTTACATGTACGATATTTCGACCGTTGTGTCCGCCGATGTCCACCGCATGAGGTGAAGCAGACACGGTGACCTACGCGTGAATTAGTTTATAATGAGGGTAGACTTTCGAAGCTCCTACCACACTCTCTCGCCCCATCAGGACCCGGTGTCAAGACACGGTCAGGAAGACCTGAGGTGGGAGAATGCGCAGGTGGCTGGCACGGCCGGACCCGCACCTAGGCGTACCACCACACCCCCTGGCTCACAACAAATACACTTGATCAGGATTTTGACCAACAACAAATTAACGGGTCTGAGAGATGACTGGACAACCATGATAACAACCTGTATGCCAGCGGGAGCGTAAGCGCATCTACCGGCAGGGAACCAGGTGCCGGAGAACTGCCAGCGCGCAAAGGCTGTTAAAGCCACAGTTTCCCGAACCATGGCACAGCAGACGCTTACCATCCTTAAGGCCTAGAAGGATGACACAGTGCCCTTACATGTACACAGGCACCGAGATGAACGCTCTCCACTTGTTCAATGATGTAGTCTTCAGGCGAATCACCCCCTCGATAGGGTTATAAGTGTCAGGCCGCGGTCTGTTGTGATGGCCTTTGCCCCCGAGGTTGCCATCTACCTAAAAATTCATCTTAGGTGGAGGTGCTGGACTGCGAGATTTATCCTTGGATGAAAGAATGCCGCTATACTGGCTCGAATGTTTTTGTTGGAAGTATGTGTCGTCTCTCACGGTTCAACCGATGGCTCCCATGCCTGGCAGGCTGACTACGGGTGTGTATGCGTGCCGCTCCAATCAGGATGCACGACAAACATGCATAGGCAGAAGGGCATTAAAGGAGTAGGCGCTGCCGTCGGATAGGAATACACGCCGCGTGTCTTTTGAAATGACAACATTCCGTCTTATGGTACACACAGTCTTCAGAACGACAGGAAGCTGTGGCTGGCGCTCGGAGGAGCAACATACACCTAGAGTAATATCATGCGCAGATATGGTTTCCCGCCGAAAATAACATCCTGTTCAAACATCCGAGGTAGGAACCGACAGCCAATTCCTCCTTGGCTCAGCAGATCGTTGATTCTTATTCCTATGGAAAAAGTCTGGAATTATCAGCAATACAAAGCTCGACGACCAGAAACACCAAGATAATTTTTGGTATATTTTCAGACAGAAAAAACTACAAAGTTTGAATGACTTACAATGCTGACAGCATAGCTACCACCTAAAAATCCAGACACTTGTTGCTTCTATTTTGGGCTGCAGCATGGCACAGCTGCGAGGGGTTCGGCTCATTTGTGGGTTCCACAGAGTTCCCCAAGTGCTTTCTGGTGTGCATTTTTAGCTAGCAACTGTGTTATTATTGTGGTGAATCATTCAACATTTGTACACGACAATCTGTCGGTTGGCAGCTTGTAAACGTTACGCAGTTATTCTGCTGAAGTTGGTAGGCCTCGGATAAAATATTCAAATCAACTTTCGGACCGAGCCTGTATGAGTTTGTCCCAAGCATTCACTTCAAGCTTGCGCAGTAATTTCTGTGAAGATTAAACATTTTAACAAAGAGACGATTACTTTGATGAGGTTCCAAAAAAAACGGCATTGAACACAATCCCAGACCAATCCATACATGGCAGACTACTGACTTTTGATTGGGCGAATTTGCGGCCATTTGTGAGAACCACATTTACAAGGATTACTGATTAAAGAACGCACATTTCAATTTCAAATTCGACAACACATACTGGGAAACGTGGATAATCATTCCTTCCTGATAACCTTTGTGTGACTTATTTCGTCTTCTTCAGAAATTGTACTAGGAAAGACAGTACTTCAGTTTCTATGATGGTTTCCAATTGCTGATACCGCTCGTTCTTGTGGTTGCTAAAATACATCCCATGTGTCTTTCCTATAACAGAAGCATACATCTTTTCCTGCTTCTATGAAGAGGCGTCCTGATGATTATAAAATATTGCAATAGATATTGACCGCGTTGCCTATTTTGTGGGCAGCGTTACTGAATTTGAAAATGGCAGTTTTCCGGCCGCAAGTGACAAGGGCCACCTCTGTACCGAGGACGCAGTGGTGACTTGCGCACGATTCGTCCCCCCTCCCCCCTTCCCCTGCCACCACGTCCACTGTGTCCCAATGGCAGCCGAGGGGCCTGGAGGTGGGCGCCAACGCAGTGACTGGCGACACTCGAGTTCCGTCTGGACGCACTACACACTACCCTACTCCCTAAATCCGCATGAAGTAGAATTCAGAGGGGGATTTTATGAATTTCAACGCAGCGAAATTGTCATAAAGGGGAGCCCCTGCAACCTGACCATCGGACTGAATACGGATCGAGCGCCTCAAAAATTACCTGCATTACAAACTTCAGAAATCCGAACACACAGTTCAAACCTAGAGGGTACATAATTCCATACAAAATTGGTATAATGAGTTTTTCTTTGACGCACTCTTTCCAGGAAATATCATCAAATTTAGTGACAGAAAAAGTGTACAATAGTTCAGTGGTTGGATTCCTCACGGTAATTAGGGTCAGGCCGCAATGGGTCCCTTAACGGCAACTTAACTTCCCTCAATGGGCAGTCTGATAATATAACCTTAAGGTGTGCTTCGTGTGCGTGTTAGGGCTAGCAGGCTTGCGGCTCACACAGGCACCGCTTTGGCTTCGCCTAACGCTGTGTCCGCGGACATCACCAGCTGTCCTGACGTTCTCTTGATGGGTGCGAGGAGACAGGGTAAATGCAGCACAGCCCGGCTCTCCTTCCCCCCATTACAGGCGGATTCGCGCTTGCCCCATCCTCATACCCCTCAGACAATGATGGTGCTCGCACATAAGACGGACTACGCGGGTGGTTTCCCGGGAAACCTGTGAACGCGTGGAGATTGTTTGTGGATAGATTATACTACGACTGGGTTACGAAAAAACGACCTCGTTCGCAGCGTTGGGCACCATGCACCACAGACTTAACCCCGTTTCGGAATCCGAAAGTATCTTACAGAAGAGTTGCGGCTACTTACTAAGTTTTGCGTTTAACGTACACACGGGCTGGTTGGCGAAGTGACAGCTTTTCGCGCGTGTTATGTAAAATAGGTAGCAGATAACGCTACACGTCTGGAGAGGCAAAAAAACTGTGCGAAGAGGCGGGAAACTAAAGTTTTCACTGTGATATGTACACGGTCGCATATAGGCGGCTACAAGTTGCTACAAGAGTCAGCGACTGTCCTGAATGTAGATCAAAGGATTCCCGTCCGCAAAAACTAGTACTCTAGAAAAGATGCACATCAAAGAAAATTTTAATGAATGTAACTACTTCTTAAATGTCCTCCGCTGTGTAGAGAAGCCTGCAAAAAGGGTTTCCTACCGGGTTCTGGACAAGTTGAAGTGTGCAAAAGTCCTTTGGACTCCTTTGAAAAACAGACTATTCAAAATAAATGAGAAACAAGCTAAAAAATATAAAAACTCTTCACCCCCTAATGAGGAATGGTGCTGAGGCAGAAGGGCAAAATAACCGGTATGTCACGCAAGGCCAGACGAAGCTCCACCTATTCTACGAACATTTTTATGATCTTTTAGGTTGGCACACGGATACCTACCAAGGTTCAACAAAGAAAGCATTTCCAGTTCTGGTCCCATATACAAGAGCTTGCATTTTCAGAGAACAGTAATATGAAGAGTGAAAATTAGTAGAACGTTCGACATTTCCTGCATAAATTCTACAAGACCGTGTCCCAGGTGACGGGACGCAGTTGTGACTCACAGTGATCTGGACAATCCAATTCACCCTCTTCTGTGAGGGACTGATTGTAAAAATACGTACCCCGTTTTTATATAGCACTGATTCATTAGGTGGTACCGAAGGGATAAAAATGGAAACATGAAGTTCATTTGCAAGCAGAGTGTGAGGGTAGAGGGGTTCAGATTCCTGTTGAAAAGTGTACAGGCGTAGGAAAGTGCTCAGAGCAAAAATAAGTACGAAACCACAGCGCTTCGGGTGAAAACTTGAGTTCGGATCGAAAATCACTGGATCACCTCAAAATGAATATAAAATACTATGTGGACATATACATAAAACCGCATAACACAATGAAAAACTGTCAGGTTGGCTAAGTATCATCAACAAAAAACTGGAATGGTCGCAAAGGTAGAATCCCCAGTAGTTGTCGTCGTCAGTCAGCGAGACGTAAATCATAGACCGGGAAGATCTGAAATTCAAAAGTGAGCTCTTGTTCTACACGCTGCTCTCGGTAATAATAAAGCCTGTGGGAGAGACATGTTCACCTCAGATTTCCCTGGTCCGGAGTTGGGGAATGATCAGTTGGAGGTGTCGGTCAATAATCCAAAAAGACAATCCCAGTCTCCCTCGTTTTTGCTCGTAATACTTCTCGCATATCGATCACTCGTCACCGGGCGTCCGTGTGCAAGGGTAAAACGAAAAACTCGAATTTCGCTTTTCAAGCAAGCTGGGCAAATACAACTCACTCCTACGCGACCCTGACTTTCAGTAGATTGCGCAATCATAGTTAGCTTACCCGAATTTGGTGAACCTGTAAAAATCCGTGTTGAAAAACGACAATTTTGGCGGAGCCGAATCGTAATGTTCAAGTCTGTTAATGTGACAACACACAGTGCAAGAAAATGCAATCACCTAAAATGCCTTCTAGGCATAGTCCTGAGAGTGCTCCAAGACCAGAGTTCAAACGTGTGCGCCTGAGCGGCTACGTGATTTGGCTGCGAGTTTAGGCTAAGAGATGTATCTGGCATTGCTTACGTGGTTTCAGACGTACTTCCTAATTTTAAATGAAAGTGTCTGGTGTGTGTATGTTGGAGTACTAGCTAAGATGGTACTTACTTTCAAAATCGCAAAAAGCCAACTCCATGAGTCCAGTTGGTGGGCAATCCACGTAAAGACAGCACAAAATCAACAGGGAAGGTTTTTTGAATTTTAGTAAAAACACGTGCGTGGCGACCACGGGAGACAAGCGTTAATGAATGCATAGCCTGTACCACAGCCACACTGCGTTCTCAAACCTGCCATTTGAGAGTGAACAAAGGTGATGGATCTAAGTGGCTCAGTTGCGAAAAACTCGAGGCACTTGGTTGGGGCGGTGTAGCTCAGGCGACTGGGGTGCTGTTATATTAAAGTTTTGCCCACGCTGACGCGGGGTCGAATCCTGACGAGGTCGTCGAGTTAAATTACTCAAATTTGCCTATGAAAGATGGCAAAGTTTCGAAAAGAAGATTGCATGGGAGGAGATTTTCCGCTCGGTCTGATGGGGAGATAGGTTCTAATTTTGGTCGGATTTCGGGCGCTCTACCTGGGCCGAGCTACTGTGTGGGAAAACCAGGGACTCACTAAGTCCTTCAAATGGTCCCGTTCAACAGGCAATTTGAGAATATTCAAAGGAAGCGATCACAGTCAACGCACAGGCAGTCAGAACTCGAGAAAACAAGCCCGAATGCTCATCGAGTTCAAAAGTCGTGCCCCAGTGTCTGCGCGAGCGCCACACCAGGTGCACCGGTAAACGAAAAAGTAGACAAACAATAAAAACCAGTCTTAGGGTTGTGAAATTTAGCAACGGCACTACGCTTATCACCACCACCCCTACCGCTAACGTCGGCCCACCGACAGGGTCTGCGCAAAGTGAGCAATTGCGTTTAACGGTTCACAGGCGCGCTCAGTTGAGCGCCAGGGAACGGTGCAAGAAGGCTAAGGCTGCACGTGTACCCAGATGCGTAAACCTAAACACGCGCACGTCGGGCGGCGGGGAGTGCCATGAGAGCAAGCAAGTGGCGTACGCGTCGGATAGAACGACGTACTACGGAGTAACAAACATGGAAAAGAGACGGTGTAACGTTGAGAGCACACGAAGGGAATTTCTGCAACAAGGTTCGGCGATCAGAGGACACTACCAACGCCATATGATTACGCCGCAAGTAGGAAAGTAAACTGACAGCGCGACCTGGAAGGACAGAAAAGGTGTTCTTTCCCGAGGCGACTTCGAAAACGAGGAATGGAGCGCACAGTGGGAGACAAACTACCTGTCTGAGTGAAACACTGATCTTCTGAAAGAAGAACAAACTTTCGACGCTGCAGCGGCTTGCGTAGAAATAATGAATACTGCGCGTTCAACTGCCAAGTAGCCCTACTATGCTTGCTCCGTCCCACTCAGCGAGCTAATCAAATGGTTTGCTGACTTTTTTACAATGAAAGGACAATAGGTGCCAATAATTTAAGGTTTCATAGGAAGGAAATCGCCAAGATTCTGCTTTAATGCTTCGAATGTAAGTTATCTCTAAAATGGCACATGCTTTGCCCCCACGTTCAGACGAAGTAAATTGGGTGGTTTGTGAGGTGAGGCAGTACCAGTTTACGGAATTTCGATCGTAGCACTTCACAAGAAATGCTTAACAATTCTGCCGAGTGGATAGATGAACACGTAATAGGTGAACAATGTGGATGCTTTAATATGAGAAAGCAATCACAATGCCCATTTACGTAGACGCGAATTTCGATGTTGGAATGCACACTTCAAATAATCGATAGAACGATTCAGTAGGTTTTGAATAAAATTATTTGGACAAAAATTCAAAACTCCCGTGTGAATACGGGCATGAACAAGTTGGTGCTTTACATATAAGAGGTACTACATCAGAATCGATGATTTAACAAAAAAAACGTACGACCTTAAAGCTATGAAGAGGACAATGACGACAGTTCAGTGAGATTGATGTGGCAGTGGGCGGGATAGGAAGGGCGCCTAGACTACGCCAACCCCATCAATACAGTCTATGCGGACCTTCTAAGCGGAGTTCAGTCACACGTGCGAGGCTCCTATTCGATCAGCACCACTGAGGTAATCCTTCAGGCATACTCGCGTGATGTTGGCAGTGAAGTTTGACAGCACTTGTTTATCCATTTATCATTTATGCGGGAGATTCATCAAATGGGCACAGGACTTCTGTTGTGGAGGCTAGGCACAGTGCTTGAAAAAAGATCTACTATAGGCCCATTGGGCGAAGCCACGAAAAGGTGAGAAGAGAAGTGGGTAGTCAGATTGAGGTGCGGGAGGACGGAAGGATAACGAGTCCCAACCCACCTTTAAGCATGATTTAATTGGCCCGGGAAGATAGCAAAGAAAGTCTCGAAACACTGCCTAGCTACCTAGAAGTCACACGGGACATGATACTCAACGGAAACTACGAATAGTCACGGACGACTCCTTGACTTCGAGTGGTTTAATGATTCGCCATGATTGAGTCAGGTTATTGGTGGATAAAAAAATTGAGGCACGCGGAAGGTAAAAAAATCTAGAGGCAAACCCAGGAAAATCGTTTCCATCACCAAAGTTAACCTTGCGAACGACTTGAATACGCATATCAAAACAGAAAACAGCTCAAAAGACCACTTCCTATTCATTATAGAAGCTCCACCCCCAATATAAGTGGCCAAAAGCTTTTTTTCGGAGTCTGCAAGTTTAAATGTAAAAGACGTTTTCTAAATACCTAGGAGGAGGTGCAGGGAATCAGAAAGTTTTGTGGAGAATTGTCGACTACTAACTATCGTGGCACATCTTACTCAAAACAGACCTTGTTCAGATATTCTTCTAGCACTAGTAACGCTGAGTTCGCATGCATCAAAAGGGTAACCTGTCAAAGGAGAGTTCGCTCACTCCATGACAAATTCGCAAATAGAAGAGTGAGAGGTGTTGATAATGTGTAATAAAAGCCGAAATGCGCTGTCGGGAAAGATTACGTAACATAGTTTGTCCCACCACGTAAGCACAATTCATTCCAACAGACGAGGCCTGAAATTGTTGGGCATGGCCAAATGCGGGATCGGACTATCTGCATTGCGCCACACTTTCATTTGTGAGGACTATGGTCTCTTCTCGTGTATCAAAACTCTTACTAGGTAAAACTTGAAACTTTCGTAGCGGGACTTGACCTACCGTGGCAAACTCTACTGCCATGACAAACTGCACTTCGAAAAAAACTTGTCAATTTTACTTATAGCACTTCTAACAGTAGGGGCTTACGTGGGCAGATGACAACCAGATTCTCGTAAAGGATTGGATCAGAGTATTTCTGGTCGCCTTCTTTATTTTTAATCGTATGAAAAAGGTTGATAAGTTGGTTTTCATTAAAAAAAAATAAGGTGCAGATGATATTCGAATGTCAACGCATCATGGTACCCACTCCCAATGCAAGGCAATTATGCGGCAAAAGGCCAATAATGTCGGTGTAATGAACGGGTTAAAAGAATCTAATACTTACCGCAGTGGAGTTCTCATCTACAAAAGAAACGGGGAAAGTGACAAGGTCAGATATTACCATACAGTTTCCAACACACAGGTAACTTTACAAAGTTGTCGAGAAAAATCAACGAATTCGAAAATTTAACAAAAAAGCATGTTTCATAGTGTGCATGTAATGAGGCGATGGGTGCAAAAGAAAAAAGGTGTGCTACGACAAAGACTAATAAATGTAGGTCTGCGCGGGTCTTGAGCATAAAGAGTATGTCGGCGAGTGGAACACTGATAGATGTGTGCAGGCGAGTTCCAGGAAGCAGTTCAGACGATGCGACTGCTCAAACAGGAAGTTTATTGGCCTGACGTTTCGGATTCCCACCCGAACCCATCATCAGAGACGGTTTTAGCAACCGTCTCTGATGATGGGTTCGAGTGAGGATCGGAACATCAAGCCAATAAACTTCTTGTTCCAGCGACCGTATCTTCTTCTCCTTTCTGAGTGGAACACTTTTAAGGGGGCAGAAAATGTCCAGAAATCCCCCAGAATGAAAAAACCATACCAACAAAACGGGACGTGACGATCAGTACGAAGTACTCGTTCCTAAATCTACTTACGCGGAAAACAAGGTATCACCAAGGAGAAGAATCTTCCTAATCAACAACCGGAGGCTCTTGTGAAATGCAAAACGACCCAGAGCGTTGCAAGTGCGACTTTAAGATAGGAAACATAATGACATTTGCAAACGAGAACTATTGTCGACAAAACACGGGGCATCAAAATAGCGATTTTGGCTTAGTTGCCAAAATAGATGGTAAATGCTTACACTGCGTCCACTTTCTACTTACTGCCCATGCGCCAAAAACGAAGATTTCTGAATGTCAAAAACCTCGACCTGTGGTTTAATCTAATGACAGCTTACTATACGACTTCTATTTAGAAATGTCCGCGGACGGCGTGGATTTGTGAATTCGGAACCATCTTTCGAAACGGGCAGAATTCCCCCAGTCGTCAACTACGGAGTGGGAGTTCGAACGACTCCCCGAGGCCGCGAAGAAACTTCTGGCGACAGACAGAATAACACCCAGGATCTTTTAGGGTGCACGTATTTTAAATCCTACGTAGAACACAGTAGAAAACGCAATCCACGAGCAGACGAAGCAAATTCATAATCGTTCAGCAAAACATAAGTAAACGCCAGGACTGATACGTATAGAAACTGGTACATCCTAATCAACGCAGGATGACGTGCTACCTTCCTAGAAGAGTCTTCACTATGGATTTTGGAGCATTAACCGAGAAATAGCAGCTACCTAGAAGGCACTGGTTTCCCTAGATTTTCAGCATGAGCGCAAGTGGAAGTGTTTTTTAAGATAAAACTGACTAACAGAAGTCGTCTTCCATTGCATTCAGTGCGAAGTTCCAGGCTAATTAAACGTGTAAACTGAGTTGTCTGATCGTACTTCTTGGCATCATATACACAGATTGGCGTAATCGCGTCATGGAAAATCCGAAGAAGCAAGCGCGCACACGTTACTTCAGTAAGTTAGTGAGCAGTTAAATTTTCGAGTTTGTACATTATTAGATTTCAAATACGAATTACCCTCCTTTTTAGCAAAGAATTGGCCTGTGATAACTAATAACGAAATAGTTAAAAGAAAATATACGATACTCAACAAATTCGCATTAAATAAAGTTATTCAGCAAAACATGGGAAATGTCAGATGGTAAACCAGCAAACCAATCTGCTGACTAACACGGACTCATGTTCCTTTATGCAAACTACCTTGAGCATTCACTTTCACGGGGAAAAAAACAATTAAACTGCTCGGTTAGGCCGAAAAACTGTCCTTTTCCCCTATACTAGGTGGTAGGACGTTTGCCCTGAGTCCACAACAGATAACGAAGCCAACAGCAAATTCCATCACACGTGAAGAAGCCACAAAGGTGCAGGAATAGAGCCGGAGGTGGCACTACAGTCAAGGCCATATGAACAAGGAAACATATGAGATCTCGACAGAGCTCCTACCTGACCACGAACATATTCGTTCGACTTCGGCCATCTGTCCATGCACGACGACGGAGGCATTGTCGTAGTACGCACGCGAATCGGGATCTAGGACGAGGAGACAGAGTTCTTGCGGATTTCTGCGCATCAGCTCAACGACCTTTTGGTGTGAATATGAGACTGCCAGAAAGATAAATCAGATGCAAAATATCCCAAGGATAGCATAATTAATATACTATAGCTTGCAGGTTGTGAGAAAAATCTGAATCCCAAAGTAAACTGCTTGCTAAAGACAAGTATCATGAGCTTGAGGCTAATGGAACAAAGGGAGGTATTATTTAGTTTGCATTGTTTGGGTTCCACTCGGTGACGTGCATGCAACAACAGAAATTCAGGCGTCTCGTTCGGAAATAGTTGACTCCAAGGCTATCGAAAAACTTAGGAATCTCAGAGTTTTTGCATTTGTATTGCAGGAATCCCTAGTTATTGCGAATGGATTTTTGTCAGGCAGACGGTGAACTCTAAAGGTCCTAAATGCGAATAATGCAAAAATTGGCGCCGAAAATAATCTTGGGGACAAAATTCATCTAAATATAAAGTAAGAAATAGGAGTTCTAGAAATAGGTACATTCAAACGCACTGGTTCGGACTATGTAATAACTTGCTGATAATCTTGCAAGTCGCTACTTGCAAAAAAAATCAGTCAACTGCGTACATGAAAGCACACAAAGGTTCATAAAAAACAGACGGGAGGACCTTACTTCGTAACCGTACCTGTAAGGGGTTAGGATTAGGGGTTGGGGTCAGGGTTTGAGGTTAGGGGTTAGAAGGTGGGGTTAGGGATCAGGGTTAGGGGTTGACGTTAGGGGTTAGGGGTTGTGGTTAGGGGTAAGGGTTGGGGTTAGGCTGGGACTTGTCAACTGCAGGTACGGCTATAAAATGAGATCCGACCGAATAGACTTTTCGCAATAATGGTTAGCCTTATGATGCAGTCACCAATTAGTTCAACGGATAGGAAGTAGTAAGGAATCTGAGTGAAAATAAGACAAAAAACAGGTAAAAAAGGCGAAAGTGGTGGGAAGAAAAGCCCCCGGGTGGTGCGATGAGATAAAGAAATTGGGGCAAAATTAGTTGAACAAGATATACCAAAACTTTAAAGCGGCCTTTAGGCAACTAAGGGCGATCTCCATAAGCGTTACTCGCCCCTTTCGGGCATAAATTCCTGTTATCAGATATGAGGTACTTTTGAACGGTGATGTTAGAGATGAAGAAGTGGCATCGGCGAACACATTTGAGATTGGGACGCAACAATGGGCAGCCAGTTCACCGCACCATTTGTGCCAACGCAAATAAAGGGCATACAGTGAATGGTGGCACCAAACATCTTGTCCTTCTCAGCCCGGCCGTTGTATAGCCTTGTAAGTCAACTAAAGCTCGCCAACTGTGAACATTGCGAGACTTCCACCAAACATTCCTAGTAGGAACCGAAAAATCTTTGGACGGGACCTATGGAACTGCAAGACTCCAGTAAGGGGGAAGTACCTTCCGCAAAAGGAAAATTGGAAGTGTTTTTGGGCACTAAATGAAGTGGGGGACAGGCTGGGACTAGAGATAGTTATCTTTATATCGTTGCCGGATTGAAATGGATGAAATGAGACCATAGTGCCAAGGAATCCGACATCATAAAGTGGACGGCATCTGTGCGTATTTCATGAAATTACGGGCGCTGACGGACGAAATGCAGAGGATGGAAATGGTTAGTGAGGGTGGGGGAAAGTGGCCGGTGGTAGTCAGGAGCTAGGAAGCACGAGATTTAAATGTTGGATGCGTAAACATCCGCACACTCGGAAACCAATCTAATGGGCTCTCATTTGGAATTACAGCCGAATGACGCTTGATTGGAGGGATTCGCTGGTGAGGAACAACTAGCAAATGCTGGAGATTTGCGAGAAAGGACGTCTCTCGAGGAGGAATCGCATACTAGATTGGTCAAGACTTTTCTCAAGTAAGAAAGCTGTGCCCATAATCTTGGACTCATCCAGTGGACCGGATGCATATCAAAGCGACAAACTCAACGGGGATAAATGTCGCCGCTGCGACAGCGAACGTTTTGAATCCGATAAAATCACTCAGGTGACACAGAATGCAAAAATGCATAAATAGGATTATGCGAAATAAGCAAAATTTCTGACTAATTGGGGAGAAGTGAGCAGCATGTGATATACTGCCTAGTTAAAGTAAAAAGACAAGTCAGAAAACTGACTAATAAGGGAGCGATGAATAGCACCGCCTGCGCCAACAATGTTCAGGCAACGGAAAAGTGTAACATCTTTGTGTGAAATGGGCAATTTATGTTTTACGTACGTATATTTTCACCATTGACTTCAAAAACCATATCGGCACTTTTTAAGCCAGACTTTTCAGCGGGTGAATTTGGCTTAACGTCATCAACAAATTGGCCAACTTGATTTTTTGTAGCAACGAGAGAAAACCCAAGGCCTTCAAAATCAGGCGAAGGTCTCATACAACAAAGCCGTGGATGTGGCTGCATTAACGTGCACTAACGGACTTCAGGCCGAGTTCAGCAGGAGGAGTGTCAGATTACTCGCTCAAATTTCAGCCTAATAAAACCTAACTGCTTGCTTCGGGGACATGTGGCAGGATACTTTATTGAGTTCCCATACGTAACTGGACAGGAATGCCTCAGTATCTGTTCGGTTAACACCATCCCATCATAAAAACTGGCTTAACTAGGTTCCAGGTAGTTTTTTCGGAATCTCGTATATGCATGTCATTTGTTATTACTTGTAAAACCTACATATCTTTCACTTAAGCTTTTTCGTTTTGTATCTGTGCAAACTGCAGTTGAATTTATCCATTTTTATTCCGGTATTTGTCTGATGGTTTTTAACGCATAAAATTTAAGGTAGATTTCCATGACTCCGTTTGGCCAATGCTCGAACACGCGATTTGCTGGTTATAAGCCCGGACGCCATAAACATTGAGCCTCAGGAGTTGCATGCCTAGGCGCTATGCACGACTGGCTGATGACGGCTTACAAGCTAGAAATGGCCACTTCAGTCTCCCCGATCCTTGACGGGAATGTCATCCTGGCTGTATTACTAGCCGCCGAGAGTGTGCTGACGAGGCACGACACGACGAATGAAACTGTAACGAGATCGCTGGGCACTCCTCTACCATAAATGCATATATAAGTCTTCTTCTCCCACATTTATATATAGATGGAAACGAATATGCGAATCCAAGGTCCTTGTTGTAAATAAGGTGAACACGCGATCTCTGGGACAATACGTGTGTAAGTCTGAGTTTTCGGTCTCGTACAGGAGGACATTGTCACAGTTTGTGATAATGCTGCGTCAAATGAGCAGTTTTTGCAGCCGAACAGTTAAGGAGGAGGATAGGAGTGCAGGGGGTGGTGTTCGCAATAAGATTGAGTCCGGACGACGGCTTCGTTCGCGAATAGCGGACCATAAACTGGCAGTCCGGAGAGGCGACCCGTTGTCTCAAGTCGCCACTCACACCCTGAAGGAAGGCCACGAATTCAACTTTACGAACACACGGACAGTGGCGCGGGCCAGCAATAAGACAGGGCGAGAACTGCTGGAGGCCTGAGTGTCTGACACCAACTCTGCTAACAGACACGTTGAGATACCCCCCCCCCCCCTGCTCTCATGCGCCCCGTTCCCACGGCCAAGAGGTGAGACCCAATTCTTAGCCCAGGGTGCACGCAGTCACGCCGCCGTGAGACGGCGTGGACTCAGACTTATCGCTAACACCAACCTCCCCTGCTCTCCTATCCCCTCCCTCTGTTCGAATTCAAAAATTGCCCTTTGGACGTCGCATTCCCACAGTCTCTGAAGATGGCCTCCTGTACGAGACCGAAAGCTCAGACTAATGCACGTACTGTCCTAATGATCGCTTGCCCAACTTCTCCATCAAACGCAGTGTCGACCTACCGGCTTCATACGAGGCCGCCAAACATCACCTACGCTCCAGGGGAGGCCCAATGAGGATAGAAATTGATGGCCCTATCAGGCGCGAGCGTAAAAGGCCTATTTAAACCGTGTAATTCCCATATTTCCTAGCTCGAGTATGAGTGTGAAACGTCAGATGAATAAATCATCATCCCCAGAGCTCTCCATAGCATATTCTTCAATGTATATATGCATATATAACGGAATTTTTCGGTTAATAAGTGGGTAATTCGATAGTAAGACTCAGTCTCAAGTGAAAGAGGGACTATTGATGCCAAGGTTGTTCTGATCAGTACAGTTCAGTTTATTGAGGGAAATAGGCGTAAGCCCTTGTGCACCCTATTTGCAACGCAAAAATGTGTGGTATACAGATAGATGTTCTGTGATGAAATAGCTCGAACACGCCCATGGTGATAGGACAAAATGAGAAGGAGTTACAGGGGGTGAGCTCGACTTCTCATCGCTCTTCGTCATTTCGGAACATAAAGATGTCCAGATTTTTCTTAAAACTTTCTAGAGATGGTGACATCACAACATCTGCTGGAAGCTCATTCCATGGCTTGACCACCCGAACCGAGAAGGAGAACTTCCGCACATCCAGCCGTGCCTGCTGGGTGCGCAGTTTTAACGGGTGAACTCGTAGGTTGGTAGTGGTATCAAATTCAAAAAAGTCCTTGACGGCCAGGCTGCAATCCAACCCCTTTACAATGCGGAAGGCTTGCAAGAGATCCCCGCGAAGTTGCCTGTAACTCAAAGGAAAGAGCTTCAGATTTACTAGGCGGGTTGCCTAGGGAAAGGAGCTTTGACCCCTAACCATCTTCGTGGCTCTCCTCTGGACTCTTTCGAGGCCGTTTTGATCCTCAACAGCCCATGGTCTCCAAGCTTGTATGCCGTACTTTAAATGCGGCCGGACGAATGTTCCGAATGTCTTAGAGAAAGCTTCTTCGTCAAAGTCCATAAACGCACGCTTGATGGCGTACAGTACGGACATTGCGCTTTTTGCCACCTCGAACAGTGGGCGGAGGGCTTTAGAGAACTTGTCGCCAGAACACCGAGGTCCTTTTGAGCTTCGATCTCTTGTAGTAGTCTCTTGTGCTGGCCGATCTGGCTGTGTTGCCTTTGCGAAGTATGCTACATTTGGCAACGTTGAACCGCAGGAGCCAACGGTTTGACCACTCCTCCGACCGATTCAGGTTCATCTGCAGTCTGTCTTCGTCGGCAGGACCCCGAATTACACTCCATATCTTTATGTCATCGGCAAACATTGTTACTTCGCAGTCCAAAGCTCTTGCGGCATCGTCCACGTAGATAATTAACAAAATGGGTCTCAGCACTGAACCCTGGGGGACACCACTCTCGACTATAGCAGGGTCTGATTTTCCCCGACCGATGCAGACAACCTGGTGTCGACCCAAAAGGAAGTTTTCGATCCATTTAAGGAATTTGCCACCGACCCCTATTTTTTAAGTTTATGTAAGAGCCTCTGGTGTGGCACAGTGTCGAACGCCTTCTGGAAGTCAATGAAAGCTATGTGAACCGCGTGCCTGTCGTCGAGAGCTCGGGTCCAGCTCTGGAGAGATTGCAGCAAGTTTGTCGTGCAGGATCTTCCCTTCCGAAACCCATGTTGGCATCTCGATAGCAGGCCGTTAACTTCCAGAAATTGCATCAGTTCGCTCTTTATGATCCTTTCCATAACTTTGCAGAGAATGCATGTCAAGCTTATGGGCCTGTAATTTGTCGTCGCTGTCCTGTTACCTCCTTTGCGTAGCGGAGTAATATGCGCCAGCTTCCAATCGATAGGAAGTGTTCCAGTGTCAAATGACGTTTGAAAGAGCATCGACAAAGGCACAGAGAGCTCACTGGCAAATTCGTTGAGAAGCTTGTGTGGAATCTCGTCTGATCCTGACGACTTTGATTCGTTCAATGCCTCTTATTCCCTTTGGACAATGCCTTCTGGGAAGAGTATATCACTGACGCTTGGAGTCGGCAGTTCTTCTGTGGAGGGAGGAAGGAACCTTGCCTCGTTCAGTTCAGTTCAGTTTATTGAGGGAAATAGGCGTAAGCCCTTGTGCACCCTATTTGCAACGCAAAAAATGTGTGGTATACAGATAGATGTTCTGTGATGAAATAGCTCGAACACGCCCATGGTGATAGGACAAAATGAGAAGGAGTTACAGGGGGTGAGCTCGACTTCTCATCGCTCTTCGTCATTTCGGAACATAAAGATGTCCAGATTTTTCTTAAAACTTTCTAGAGATGGTGACATCACAACATCTGCTGGAAGCTCATTCCATGGCTTGACCACCCGAACCGAGAAGGAGAACTTCCGCACATCCAGCCGTGCCTGCTGGGTGCGCAGTTTTAACGGGTGAACTCGTAGGTTGGTAGTGGTATCAAATTCAAAAAAGTCCTTGACGGCCAGGCTGCAATCCAACCCCTTTACAATGCGGAAGGCTTGCAAGAGATCCCCGCGAAGTTGCCTGTAACTCAAAGGAAAGAGCTTCAGATTTACTAGGCGGGTTGCCTAGGGAAAGGAGCTTTGACCCCTAACTATCTTCGTGGCTCTCCTCTGGACTCTTTCGAGGCCGTTTTGATCCTCAACAGCCCACGGTCTCCAAGCTTGTGTGCCGTACTTTAAATGCGGCCGGACGAATGTTCCGAATGTCTTAGAGAAAGCTTCTTCGTCAAAGTCCATAAACGCACGCTTGATGGCGTACAGTACGGACATTGCGCTTTTTGCCACCTCGAACAGTGGGCGGAGGGCTTTAGAGAACTTGTCGCCAGAACACCGAGGTCCTTTTGAGCTTCGATCTCTTGTAGTAGTCTCTTGTGCTGGCCGATCTGGCTGTGTTGCCTTTGCGAAGTATGCTACATTTGGCAACGTTGAACCGCAGGAGCCAACGGTTTGACCACTCCTCCAACCGATTCAGGTTCATCTGCAGTCTGTCTTCGTCGGCAGGACCCCGAATTACACTCCATATCTTTATGTCATCGGCAAACATTGCTACTTCGCAGTCTAGAGCGCTTGCGTTGGTGTAGACTGATTGGATAAACTGTGAAATATACGCAGCTTTATCCATACTATCAGCAATCTCAACGCCATCAGTAGTCCTTATTAAGGGAATTTGATGCCTGTTCCTTGTACTTCGTCGGAGGTAACTGTAAAGTAATTTTGGATTCTGCGTTGCTCTTTGTATCAAGTTCTTCTCAAATTCCCGCCGCGTCTTCATGATCCGGTTCCGCAGTTTTTTCCTCTGTGTCTTGTAGATGTTGAAATATTCAACTTGCCCACTGACGCAGTATTTTCTCTACAATTTGTGCTTCCTGTTGATTTCTTTCTTAAGGTTGCTATTTAGCCATCCAGGGCGTTTGTCCAGCCTCACACTATTCAGTGGGCAGTGGTTGTTGATGAGCTGCAGAAGGGCATTCTTGAACAGCTCCCAATCATCGTTGGCATTTCCCGTAAACAGTGAGCCCCAGTCGAGACCGGATAAGTCTGCTCTCATCTGATTGAAGTCGCCTCGCCAAACATTCCGTCTTTTGTGGTCTGGAGTATGTGAAATGAAGGACAACGAATAATCCCAAGTAAGCACTACGTGATCACTTCGGCCAAGGGGCGGCATGGAAGTGATCTCCTCTATGCTGTCTGGTGTTTTCGTAAAAACCAGATCAATGCAGTTTGCCCTTTGTCCTTCACGTGTTCTCGTTGGGAACATTACATGTTGTGTGGGGTACGCCTTTAATGTTTTGTTCAGCAGACGGTAATCGAATGACGATTTTGGACCTGACGCTTGGAGGGTATTCCAGTTTGTTCCAGGTGCGTTGAAGTCGCCCATGATCATGATGTTAGGTCGACTGGAAAATTTATCCAACTGCGCCAATAGTTGAGTGTCGGCGATTTCGTCTGTCCGAGGTGGTCGGTAGACAGTGAGGACATCGAGACACGGGGAACCGATAGCCTTGATGGTCAACTAACTAGCTTCCGTGCCGTACGCAAACTTGGTGGTGTTTTCCGACACTGCCAGACCTTCATTCACATACACAACAATACCACCACCCTGACGATGTTCCCTGTCCCTCCGATAAATTTGGTATCCAGGCAAGGCTACTTCGTTATCGCTAATATTCCCGGACAGCCAGGTCTCAGTTACTGCTAAAACATCCGGAGACAGCTCAGCAAGGCAAAGTTTTAGTTCGTCTATTTTCGATATGAGGCTTTGGGCATTCGTGTACAAGCACCTCATTTTTGCACCAGCCGAATTTCCCGTTGTATTTTCTACTGTTGTGAGCATTACTGCGTTATCTCGGACGCCATGTTCTCTGAGCACTTCCGTTACCTGATGGGTTCCATTTATATCCGTTGTTTCAGTCGGATCACTGGACGTTATGGGCTCACTTGTGTTGCCGCCTTGAGCAGGTGGTTCGACGAAGGTGTATGTGTTCGCTGAGTAGCTGCCGTCGTTCTTAGTATTACAGACTGGTTCCACTGAAACGGCATATACTTCCGAACTACCTTCCCCTTGAAGATAGCCAGATTGTGCTCGCCACCCTTCAGTCTTGACTGTAACTTCAAGACAAGTTCCCGCCGTTTCAGCCATTCCGCTGGTGAAAGTCAGTTGGATCTTTTCGATTCTTGATATGCAACGGCTCATACTGCAGGACTATCCACGGCCAGCCCTGAGCCTTACCCCTCAATTGCACTTCATTTGTAATACATCACTGCACGTCTTATGTAAAGTATTTTTACGATCTTTACAAATGACTGTATCTAATTGCATGCAAAATCTCAACTATACATGGATGAGGAAATAAATGACCACGCCCATAGCCCTCAAACTCGTATATACATGCCATTCACAGAAGTACTTAAGGTCTCTTAACGTAAGTAGTTAAGTAAATATAACCGAAAAGGCAACTTACCTTGAAAAATGTCGTGTAAAAATTCTGGAAAATATCCGCCACCAACTAATGTAATATAAGGCAAGGTAACTGATTGTGTGCGTCGTGTATAACTATGTGATTTAAGGGATGTAGGGGTGTTCAGCACTGGGTTCACCTGACGGTCCTAGTAGATCACTTACTTACCTGTAGGTGCAGACTACGCCTAGCGTCCATTTGCTGACACCCAATTCTCACATGTGGTTCCCCGAAGTTAGACACTACCTAGAGGCCACATCCCGGTAACCGCCTCGACCGGCGAGCTTAGCCAGGCGAGGGTATCCGCTGGGTGGTTGGTCGGTTGGAATTCCGAATCGGCACCGTCGAGACGAGGCTCCGTCTGGTGCATCGCAGGAGGCCACGAGCTTACAGTGGTGTCGTCAGCCCCTTAGGCTAATTCGAGTCTTTCTTCCACTACACCAAAGACATGGCCCATTAGCGGAGTGCGGTAGCGCCTGGCACTACCGGACAATCCTATTTGGGGAGGCACTGTTTGTCCCCAAAAGGAGGGGCTAGGAAATGTGCCCTAAAGATTGCTGGGGAGCCACGCCGTCTGCAGACTGACCGTGGCCGCAGTCAACAAACACACGGTCGAAACAGCCAAAACTGAAACAACACCCATCTCTCTCTTCCTTGTCCTGCCTATTCTCCTTCATCCCCTCCTCTTCCTTTTAACCACCGCAATCGCTAAACTGGCAGGGTGAGTCTGCTCACTCTGACAACCTGGAATATTCGTTCCCAGTTAGACAATCCGAGGAGCAACCGACCGGAACGGAGGACAGGGCTAGTGGCTCGGGAACTGCCACAGAGCATCAACGACCAACTGACAAGCTTCCGCCTGCATCTTCGGGGAGGCAAATTCGCCTACGCTCCCCCGACGACCTGCTTTGACGCCGCAAGAGACAAATTCTAGGAAGACCTGCACGCCCTCTTGGCGACTGTGTCGAAGGCGGACAAGTTGATTGTCCTTGGTGATCTCAACGCCTGCGTCGGCAGAGACCATGCCGCCCGGAGAGGAGTGGTAGTTCCCAAAGTCTTAACGGCTCCGACGACAATAACCTGCTCCTTCTCCGCACCTGCGCAGAACACCGACTAATCCTGACGAACACCTTCTTCTGTCTGCCGGAGCGAGAGAAGGCCACCTGGAGGAATCCTCGGTCGCGTCAGTGGCACCTGCTGGACTATGTCCTCGTCCGGAGGCGAGACCAGCAGGATATACTGGGGACAAAGGCGATTCCGGGTGCTGGCGGGTGGACCGATCAACGCCTCGTCATCTCCAAGATACGGATTCGCCTACAGCCCCGCAGAAAACTACAAGGTAGGCGACCCCCGTATAAGCTGAATATTGCCTTGTTGCCATTGCCTGCTCACATCTGCATTTCAGCAACAAGGTAGTACAACGGTTAGAAAACCTTCGAGACGCTGTCGCCGCCGCTGACGAGGACGCCTCCGTGGAGAACCGATGGTGTTAACTGCGAGACACAGCTCAGTTTATGGCGCTGGCCGTACTCGATCGCGCACGCCGCCAACACCGGGACTGGTTCGACGACGACGACACCGCCATCAGTAACCTGCTCGCCGAGAACAACCGCCCCACTGACGACAACAGAGCTGCTATCTACCGCAGTCGTCGCCTCATTCAACAGCGACTGCGGGAGATGCAGGACGCCTGGACTGCTCGCAAGGCTGAGGAGATCCAAGAGTACACGGACTGCAACTAATAGAAGAACTTCTTCTCTTCGATCAATGCCGCGTACTGTCCGCCAACCAAAGGCGCCTACGACAGTACCCTCTCACAGAGAAGACACAAATTCTACAGCAATGGGCCCAGCACTTCAGAAGCGCCCACAACCGTCCCCCCATCATCTCCGATGTCGCCATCACCGGTCTACCTCAAGTGGAGACCAACACCGACCTCGACCTCTCGTACTCTCTCCACGAAACCTTTGAGGTCCTGCAGCAGCTCTCCAGCGGGAAAGAGTCCGGATCAGACGCGATACCTGCTGAGATCTACAAACACGGTGGCCCCCAAATCATAGATCATCTTAAGGCTCGTTTCCAGGAGATGTGGCGTCAAGGAGAAATCCCACAGGATTTCAAGGACGGCACAGTCGTCCACCTCTATAAGCGGAAAGGTAACAGCCAGCTCTGCGACAATCATCAAGACATCTCCTTACCGAATATCGCCGGAAAGATCTTTGCTTGCATTCTCCTCAACAGCCTGAACCACCATATGGAACAAGGTTTCCTGCAGGAAAGCCAGTGCGACTTCCGTCGTCGTCGTGGGATCACTGACATGATCTTTGCCACCTGCCAGCTGCAGGAGAAGTGTCAGGAGAAGCCGATTCACCTCTACTCTATCTTCGCGGATCTAAGGAAGGCTTTTGACAAGGTAAATCGTTAAGGACTGTGGAAAATCATGCAGAAATGCGGCTGTCCCCAACTGTTAAATTAGATGGTGTGTCAGCACCAAGATGGCCTGATGGCCGGAGTCACGGATAATGGAACTGTCTCAGAGGCATTCGCAGTGACCAACGGAGTGAAGCAGGGCTGCATGCTCTCGTCTACCGTCTTCAGTTTCATATTCTCTGCCATACTTATGGACGCCTACCGTGACAATTGCCCTGGGATCCGCATCGCCTACAGGAAGGACGGCCAACTCCTCAATCAACGGCGGATGAACTTCCGTTCATTAACTTCTCTTCGCCGACGACTGCGCCCTCAACACCACCTCGGAGGAGGACATGCAAAGAAGTATGGATCTCCTCGCCGCCGCCGCCGCCGCCTGCAGCAACTTCGGCCTGGTCATCAGCACAGAGTAAACGGTGGTTATACATCACGCGCTACCCGACGCTGCCTATGTCCCACCCCAAATCAACCTGAACAGTGCTCATCTGTAAGTGATGGACAACTTCACGTATTTGGTCAGCGCCCTCTCCCGCAGCACCAAGATCGAAGATGAAGTGGTCCACCGGATTTCCAAAGCCAGTTACTCCTTCGGTCGTCCTCAGAACACAATTTAAAATCGCCACGGTCTCCAGCTCAACACCAAACTGAAGATTTACAAGACGGTTACCCTGCCGATGCTGCTTCATTGGAACGCAGACATGGGCTCTGTACAAGAAGCAGGCACGTAGACCCAACCAGTCCCACCTCAGCTGTCTTCGTCGAATACTGAAGCTGAGATTGCAGGATTGGATCTCAGACAAGGTCATACTGGAGCGGGCAAGAATCCTCAGCATCTACGCTATGCCACAACTACGCCGGAGCGGCCACCTTGTGCGGCTACTCAAACGACTCTTCTACGGATATGTCACGACGGGTTCACGCCTACAAGAAGGCCAAGTTCGGCGCCAGAATGATACTCTGGAAACCTCCCTGAAGCGCCTGCAGATTAACGCGGAAAACTGGAAAGACCTCGCTTAAGACCGAGCGACCTGACGGAGGACATTGAGGGCAGGCGCAACGACTTACGAAGTCAACCGCATCAGCGTTGCCAAAGCCAAACTGCAGACATGAAAATCTCAATTGCCGTCACTGCCGCCGCCGCCTCACAACGCCGATGCCCAACCGCCTCCAACGTGTCCACGATGTCAACGGACATTCTGGGCGCCAAATGAAGTTGTTGGACACCTCCAGGCCAATTTCGGCACCCGAACTGCACCAAACTTCGTCCCTCCGTCCACATCTCCCTCGTCTCCCGCACCGTCAACTAACGTTGACCGTCCTCCTGAACCACCACTACAATTTTCCTCCTCCACCACCGTCTCAATGTCAGCCGCTCCGGTGTCTGTCAAGCCCATCAACATCACACACAATTTTGACAAACAAACAGACAGCAACACCACCGCCATCGTCAATGCCAGTGATGAGGACCTAGTATATACCTGTCCCATTGCAATCGCACACTAACCTCACACATCGGCCTGGCCAGTCACTTGCGAATCGATCGCAGAGAGACTGACGAACCAGTGCTTGGAGCACCAATCTACACTCGCCACACTCGCCTCTATTGTCCACATTGCCCTCGCACATTCATGCACCGTATGGGCCTATTCGGTCACATGCGTATCCACGAAAACGGAATTGACCTCAGCCCCGACACGCCTAACCCATCTAGCACACCCACCATGCATGGCCCAGCTCACACTCCGTCGCCCAGCGCGCCCACTGCCACCAGCTCCATCACACTCGATACATATTGCGCACCCATTCTGCTCGGCTAAATCCCAACCCCGTCGCCCAGTGCGCCTACAACCACCAGCTCCTCAATCGCCGAAGTTGATACTGACACCGCTGACTTCTCATGCCCATACTGTCCATGTACATTCACCTCACACATCGGCCTGGTCAGTCACTTGCGAATCCATCGCAAAGAGGCTGGCGAACTAAATAAATAAATAGATAAATTTTTTTATTTAATGCCAGTTTACAGGCATTGTCAAGGGAAGCGATTAAACACAAATCCGACCAGCAGTGAAAAAAAACTCCTGAGCTAAAGGGATAGAAATATAGTTGATGGTGGTTTTTATGGTTTGGAGGGCTCAGGAGAAAAAACTGCCGGCGGTGGCAGAATATCGACCGTCAAGAAGGGGCGAGGTTGCACGGTATCGGAGATTATCGGACGTCAAATTCCTTTCATAAAGTTGGGGATAGTCAAAGTAGAGGCGTTGAGGAACAGCTGGTGAGACCGGCCATAGTGTTCAGAGACCACAAACGCCATCGCTACGGTACAGTCGATCAGTAGATTCAGCCCCCAAAATTTGTGGGAGCTTTTCTGAATGCAAAAATCGAGTAATAGTTCTCTTAAATAAAGGATAGTTTTGCAGAGTTTTCACACTCATGGGTAGTTTATTCCAAATAGCAATTGCATTTACAGAAAAGAACCGACGATATTTAACAGTACGTGCCAGAGGAAGAAATAAAAAGACCTCACGGTGACTGTTACGTCGTGGGTGAATATGATGTCTTAAAGAGGTGAGTGGGTTAAATGTGTGATTATACAAGAGTTTAAATAGCAAAAATAGTCCCTTTTGTAATCTACGGAACCATAAAGGATCAAGGCCTGTAAGCCGGCAACGTTCTTGGTAAGACAAATGTCGGTGTTCCGGGGTTAAAATTCTCTTGGTAAAAAAGTGTTGAACGGATTCTATTTTCTTCCGCTCAGTAGCACGCATGAGGCTAAATGAAAACGAACAGTATTCCAGACCAGGTCTAACGTACATTTTGAAAAGGCGCATTCTAATGTCCCTTGTTTTAAAATTTCGGAGGATAAACCCGGTCGTTCTACGTGCTTTGGAGACTATCAAGGCACAGTGCTCCGAGAGATTGAGACATCCACACTCGATCGCCGCAGTCGCATCCACTGTCCACATTGCACTGGCACATTTGTTCACCGCACGATTCTATAAGGCCACATGCGCGCCCACGAAAACCTGCGGTAAACAACCGTCGACTGCACCACACCATCAATTCCTCCCTCACCAGCACCTCACCGCGCGTCAACATCACCTACCGCAAGCACCAGATTGCCCTTTCCCATTCAAGTGGGAGTGTGCGTCTCAGTTCCTTCTGTATGCGGCTCCTCTGCTGCGTATGTGATCCGAGTCGGAGACTATCACGGTGCATCAAGCCCGTGGCTTGGAAGGCCGCCTACTAACGTTTAAACTTGTTCCACGCAGTCTGCCATTTAAGTGTGTTTATGTGGAGTGACAAGCTAGTGGGCTAAAAGTTAGGCTGTCACGGCCGCTTCTAAAACCATCTGTGTCACTCTCATGCATGTGATGAGAGTGCTTGTGTACACGTGTGTGCTTTATCGGTTGTGCCTCTCAGTCGACGACTATTTGGTTACCCAGCCTTGAGGGGTGACGGCCCAGGCTAAATACTGGGCCACGTGCCGCCCTTCTAGGTCAAAGGGTTTGAAAACGTGTGCTATGCCAATGCCAACAAACCACGACCCTCGCAGTCTGGTATACGGTGTCAGTTCCATGACACCTGGTTCCCTACCGGTTGATGCTCGTGCACCCCGCTGGGTATACAGGTGGTGGAAATGACTGCCCAGTCATCATCCCCGTCCCTTTGACGCCTGTTTGGGTGTTATTATTGTTC
>CACRXP010000107.1:978626-996265 GCA_902702965.1 Spirometra erinaceieuropaei | reverse complement strand
TGTCACTTACCTACACTCTCCCCCACCTCCAGTTTTCTTGACTTTGTCTTGAAACCGGGTCCAGGTGGGGAGTGGGAAGAGAGAGTCCGGTAGATGCTGCGCAGGTTTACTATAACTATAAACTAATTCACGCGCAAGCAACCGTGGCTGCTCACCTTTTGTGGAGCACACGGTGGAGATCGTCGGAAACGACGGTTGAACTGTCGAGACATGTTGAAATGCAGTAGACCTTTGATGGGGAAGTGCGCGGTGATCTTGTCTTGTGTGCGGTGGTTTACCGCAGATTTTCATAAAGGCTCATCTGGACGAACAGTCCCATGCGGCAAGTAGATGTGCGTTACAGTTCACACGGTTGGGCAGTTACGGCAGACGAACGTCGGGGATTCTCGCATTAGTTTCCCGGTCTCAGTGCGATGGATTCGCAAACGACCGACTAGGCTGACGCATGATATGGAAGTGCGCTTGCAATGAGGACAAGTTGGGATTTGACAAACGTTGCTGATGTTCGGAGTGGTAGTTGACAGGACGTTTGGAGTGTTCTCAGCGAGCATGGCGGCGGAGGGGGGGGGGTGCGGGAGCTGTTGGCGTGCGTCTTGTGCCAATGATGATGGGGGTGATAGGCGGCATAAATGGCGGCGTGGTAGCATTACAATTTAATGGCTTTCCCTCTCCCTCATTTGCAGAACCTAACCAGTTTTTGCTTTGTTGGAGTTTGCTTATTACCGAAGCCCGCACATACCTGTTAAAATTTATCAGTCGCTCTTTGTGATAGTCTTCTGCTTAATACTTTGCAGTCTTTCATCGAAATTCAGCCTTTACCCATTAGATATTCATTCACTACAGGAACAAACGGAACGCTGAATTTTCGGAGATGTAATGCCTCATGTCCACAGGATGTTGGTATTTTTGTGCAACCGTACTAAGTGTGTGCAGTACGAAGTAAACTGAATTGCTGATTCTGTTAATCTTGCATTCAACATTATCGGTGCACAGGCTCATTTCCAAGTCATCTAGCATATTGCAAGTTTCTAGGATTCACTGACACAGATTTGACACATTCGGATTCATAAGAACTAGTAATTCACTGAGTCTCACAAGATCATTTTTGAATATGCATATATTATGGTAGAGGGGTGCTCACCGAACGTTTTTACGGAACTCTCTCGTCCCGTTGTATCTCAGGGTTTTTTCTAGAGCCCAACCAGCAGCCGCACAGCGGCGCGTAATATAGGGAGGGGGGAGGAGGGTAATAGACCAAAAAATGGTGATTTGAGTCTCCCTCGTCCCTGTTGGAAATGCTATTTTGCCTATATCGTGCACCGCCGTGCGGCTGCTGGTTGGGATCGAGAGAGCTCTAAGACACAACGGGAGGAATGAGTTTCGGAAAAACGATCGGCGAACACCCCTCCAACATTGTATATTCCCGATCGCAACCGGCAGGTCAACGAGCCCGTGGCTCAGTGGTTGGGGGCGTTGGACCTATAACCAACATGTCTCAGGATCGAACCCCAGGTGTTCCATGCTTCGGGGTTGGGTGTGGCTGGCTGGAAACGACTAATAAACCAGAAATGGTCATTATAGTCTCCCTTGTCTTCGTCAGTAATGCCATTCTGCTTACACATATATTATTATTATTATTATTATTATTATTATTATCATTTTTATTACCACAATATGCGCCCCTCTGACCAGTTAATCGAATCGTTTTTATGTATTGGACACCGGTGAATAGTTCTCCTGCTGAATGATTGGGAATGAGATACCTCATCTTTCAGACCATACAACGTTGTATGGACTGAGAGATGTGGTGTGAAAAGGTCACCCAGGACGCTTGGCCACTTTTGCCGACCCTTTTTTGCTTCAGTTACTGAAAACTCCCAGAGGTAATTTCAGGACAGATATATTTTGCGAATGGTCACGGAAAATCCTGAGAGGTGTTGATAATGCTAGGTGTCTCTTTGGACTAACGATTATTTCACACACGACTCTTTATTGATCTCAACTGTTAACACCCGGTTGGGTCTACGCCCAGAAACTAACTTGCTGTTCAATTAAGCAGTGGGTTTTTCCCACCAATCTGCCTTCAGCTAAATGAGTAAAAATCCCCCTACTGATAATTTACCGGCATTTTCTTTATTTCCCAAGGTGTCCAGCGACTCTGCCAACTTTGGGATAAGTCCATCAAATTCATGAACTTTTCTTGTTTTGATTGGCGACACGCTTTGTGTAGGTTAAATCTCAATCATTGAAAAGTTATAGTTTCGTAGTTCTGCCATACCAAATGTCTGAGCTATATGGCTTCAGACGGATGCAGCGTTCTATCCAAGTGCGACAATGCAGCGTTACCAGCAGGCTCTACAGAGCCGACTGCATGAAGTAGTCTGCCTGATCGTGAGGGATCCATGAACTTAACGAGTCTCATCTACTATTCTTCTAATCTCTTTGTGCCGGAATCACACATAACTGAACTGTTTAGTTCCTGCACAAAAAACGTCAGATATCTTCAGTTTTAATCCATGTCAAACCTCAAGGATCCGAAAAACACCCTCCCGCGTACCTTTTTAAAAACTTTTTTCATGAGAACTTGTTTGACTCTATATAAATACTCACATTATCACATTATATTGTTCTCTTCATTATGTAGGAATATTTACATCTACTACACTGAGAGGCGGTTTCATTGCGTTCGTGACAGACAAAGTATACCTCCAGGAGGTGAGAATATCAAACGTTTTCCAAAACGCATGGTTCTTGGGTGAATGTGTGAAAAACGAAGGAAGTCTGCTTTGCAGGTATGGAAGACCATTGGATCCGCAAAACGTTTGAGTTCAAGTGCCATAATGAACAGTCCAGCTCACCGCAGGTGCTTTCAGAAACTCCCTCAACATGCATGTGAGCAGTCAGCTTTGCATGCGCCATTTCGTAGTTTTTAATCAGTCGTAGGCGTAATTTTTGGGTGATGACGTGCATGCTATATTGGCTCTTCGTACTTTTGAACCAATCAACGCCCTTCGAAACTTGGCGTTTTCAAGAAATTGAGTACTGTAGAGGATAGAAAACACTTATTCGCCGTTCAACTTAGCCTGTAATTCTAAGTCTCCTGATAGCGTTACGCCGACATCTCCATGAATCTAATTATTGTGAACACCGCCCATAATTTGTTCGAATTTATCACCCAATCAAAGGCCAGGAGCACTTCGCCTTAGCCCGAATAGCCTCGTCGCAGTTGCCGGCGCAATATGGCCAGCAGGTCTCTTCTCTCTTTTTCGAGGCTTGTAGGAAGCCATGTGAGAACATCTTTCCTTCAGAAGCAGGCATCTTTTCCTTGTCTAGCTAGCCGAAGTAAGCTCATTAGATAATCGCTTCACCTCATTTAGAATGGTTTGCGACCGAGGCGAAACCAGCTGCAGCTGTTTCCGCAGCACCTGCTACTTCTCTTGCCAAAGGTCGCATCGTAGCCGTCATTGGCGCCGTCGTTGACGTTCAGTTTGATGACAACCTTCCACCAATTCTGAACGCGCTCGAAGTTCAGGGCCGATCACCTCGACTTATTCTCGAAGTAGCTCAACACCTCGGCGAAAGTACTGTGCGTACCATCGCTATGGATGGTACTGAAGGCCTTGTCCGCGGTCAACAGTGTGTTGATACTGGATCACCTATTAGCATTCCTGTCGGACCGGAAACCCTTGGTCGCATTATGAACGTTATCGGTGAAGCTATTGACGAGCGCGGCCCAATAAATGCGAAAATGACTTTGCCGATTCACCAGGAAGCCCCGGCTTTCGTCGACATGAGTACTGATCAGGAGATTCTCGAGACTGGCATTAAGGTTGTGGATTTGCTCGCCCCTTACGCCAAGGGTGGAAAGATTGGTAGGTAATAGTGTCGCATCTCACGTCTGCCTAGGGCTCTTCGGTGGTGCGGGTGTTGGCAAGACCGTCATTATCATGGAACTTATTAATAACATCGCTCGAGCCCACGGTGGGTATTCTGTATTTGCAGGTGTGGGCGAACGGACTCGCGAAGGAAACGATTTGTATAATGAAATGATAACTACTGGTGTCATTGATCTCAAGGGCAAAAACTCAAAGGTTGCTAATTTTGGTTCGAGTTACTGTCTTAGGTTTCCCTTGTGTATGGTCAAATGAATGAACCCCCAGGTGCCCGAGCTCGTGTTGCCCTTTCTGGCTTGACCGTGGCAGAGTATTTCCGTGATCATGAAGGACAGGACGTGCTGCTTTTTATTGACAACATCTTCCGTTTCACTCAAGCTGGGTCTGAGGTCTCTGCCCTGCTGGGCCGCATTCCTAGTGCCGTTGGTTACCAACCTACTCTGGCAACGGACATGGGTACTATGCAGGAACGAATCACGACTACCAAGAAGGGCTCAATTACTTCCGTCCAGGCCATCTATGTGCCTGCAGATGATCTGACTGACCCTGCTCCGGCCACCACTTTCGCTCATCTTGACGCAACCACCGTCTTGAGCCGAGGCATTGCCGGTCTGGGAATATACCCAGCCGTCGATCCCCTCGATTCGACCAGCCGCATTTTAGACGCCAACATCGTCGGCCAAGAACACTATAGCGTTGCACGTGGTGTGCAGAAGATACTTCAAGTATGCCCTCTTGCTTATATAATCTCTTGCACCCTGGTAGGACCAACGTTCTCTTCAAGACATCATTGCCATTTTGGGTATGGATGAGTTGTCGGAAGAAGACAAGCTAACCGTCGCCCGTGCTCGAAAGATTCAACGATTCCTTAGTCAACCATTCCAGGTTGCCGAGGTCTTCACTGGCCTAGAGGGCAAGCTGGTACCCCTTCAGGAGACCATTAAGGGCTTCAAGATGATTTTGAATGGCATGTTCAGGTTTTTTTGTTTAATCTATTCTGTAGGTGAAATGGATCAGTATCCGGAGACTGCCTTCTACATGGTCGGTGGGGTCGAAGACGTCATTGCAAAGGCTGAGAAGTTGGCTGCCGAAAATTAGTTCTTGGAACATCCCTAGCTGGCACGTGATACTGTGGACTTAGTCACATTTGTAAATTTCTTATCCAAGTCTCGAGCAAAATTTAGCTTTTATTCTGTTGGCTTTGCTTTTTTTCAGAAATTTTCGCCGGGAATGCGTATGCCCCGTTCGTAACCACTGACTTAATGATGATAAGTACTCTCCTGATTCTAATTTTGAGACATCTGTCTCGACGGATGGGGTCTGTGACATTCGCAATCTTTCGCCATGGGTTCCACTTTGGTAAAATAGCCTCTATATCCTTGCGGCCTTCCAGACGTACTGTCTTAGCCTTTTTATTCCTACCGACTCACTGCTTGGGATGAAAAGATGGGTTCTCCACTAACACAGCTGCTTGCTACCCGGCACGTCCACAGCTGGCTAGCGAGATAGCGAGGTTCTCAGGTCCGATGGATGAGCAGCCGCAGACCTACAGCAGCAGCACTACCAGGGCACGACCGGCCGAGGCCTGACGCGTTGACTGCCATATAAATTGCCGCAAAGCTCGACGACGATAGCGTCATGCGACCGTGGATCGCCTTTAAATATGCCTGTTTGCTACCGATGCCTTGTAATTAGGTTTTAAAGTAAAGCATCAGAGGAGACAATCCCGGAAAATCTGGGTGGCTCTCAATGACTCGCCTGTACTCAAATTTTCCAACTTACTCCAATAGCTCGGCTGAGTAGTATGCGGGCTAAGCCGCTTAAGCAGGAACGTACCTCTGGTATGGGGCGGTGGGACGTCCCTGGACTCTGTGACCCGGTCTGACGGAACACAGTCATCATTACAGTGTCGATGTCTGCTGCTTGCCCGAATCCTCGACTCAGGCTCACACCTCAGCTAGGCAAAGGTTTCGTGAGTGGATGTGTAGTAGGGGATGGATGTGTGGTGTTGAAGTCGACAACGGCCACTGGTCAAACCATGTTCTCATGCACGGTCGCCTGAGGGTTCGCTTCTCATCCGTCCTCAGGCCATCACCTGCAGCATGCCTTGATGTCACAAAATCACATTCCAAAACCACGAGGACATGGTACGTAGATCCGCTCTCGCATTATGACGCTAGTTGAAGAAGGTAGCAGCACGTGGTCGTCATTGGAGCCATTGGTCTATGCGACAGATGGAAAAAGTTACCGCCACAACGAACACCTTTTCCGCCAACTCCAGAAGGTAGCGGTAAGGCCGGCTGCAGGTGGCCACAAAGACCATCGGGCTGAGGTAGCAACTTCTGTAGGGCGGGCCTCAAACGTCATTGAGACTCGAAAGCTGTCAAGTTGTTTGCCAAGTTGGTGGTAGGCCCCCTGAATCAGATATGTACATTAATTTTCTCTGTCCCGAGGCGGGCAATTTCGCACGTGGCCACTGTTCACTGTCGTTTAGGACGAAGTCCATTGGGCCAGCACCAGATCGCCTGGTGCAATGAACAACTCGTTCATACAGTTGTAGGCCAACTGGTCATTTCAGCCTCCGAGCATACAATCTCCAAATTTGGTATTGATGATTGGGTGATAGAGGCCACGAGCAGGCAACCACCTATTAGGCCGAAGCCGGCCAAGCAATAATAGCAGAGAGGGGAGACGACAGGGTTATCATAGCTTGACCGACTTCGGCCTGGCAGGTGGTTGCCTGTTCGTGGCCCCTATCACCCATACGAAGCTTCTTGGTTTCGGGAAGCCAGTGGATTGGTGTGCGCCCATTCCTAAGTGCCGCTTTCCTGACTTCAGACTTCCATGACACATTTTCATCAAATAAATCCGTACATTTTGCGCACTTATAAAAAGATCCTCTGTTGTTATTAAAATAATGCAACCGGGATAAATCGCATCGCTTACTTCGTGGGTCACAATAAGAAACCAGTTTCTGGTGGGATATCTGAACATTCCTGCGAGCGTCGCAAAAGTATGGTGTTCGCAAGCATTTGGAGATCGGTATGCTCCCATTAAGCGCCATTTAAAATTAAAGCGTAATTTCCCCTAAAATGGGTGTAGAAGGCGGATTTCTAGCTAAGTAATAGCATTGATGGATGAAAAACAAGTGGGGCGTTTTCATTTAAGTGTAATTTACGCAGTCGGCCGGAACGATTTTCAATCGAATCCAATGACCTACTATGTACGCATTGACCCCGGAATATTTTTTCGGTATTATTTTCCTCGACCTAAGTAATCCCATTTCAAGGAACGTAGAACAACTTAGTTCCATGTTTACCAAGAATCTCCCCATCCTGTAGGCATTACGTAATATTTGACGAGGCAGATAATCGGTACGTGTCACCCAACAAGACCAGGAAGACCGGACTGGCCATTTTATGCTTGTCAGACCGTCCTAAATATCATACGGGCCTCGTGGACTCCACCTCGGGTATTTCGAAAGTCAATCTCTACCACTTGAGTCAAAAACCTTCTCCGTGTGGTTTGCGGTCGAGACTGGTAGGGGTCTTGTGGAAGCAGTGTCCATCTGGAGGGAGAGAAGGACATCTCACTTTTGCCCTGGATTTGGAGACGTGGAATCCTCGTAGACTGCCGTGCAACGACTAGCAGTCAATAGTTGAGAAGCATTACTTTTAGGGATACGTAAATAAAAGTGGAGTTTTTGGACTTGTTTTTCGTCACCAGTCAGCCGTGTCCAATTCCAGGTTGAGAGCCTCAACTTTGAGCATGAGCTAGTTTGCTGTTGGGAATTTTGAAGCCAAAAGCACTAATACTTGAGATGCGTGCAAACTAATGGCATTCAGTCCTCCTTTGCCCAAATCGCCGATGCATGCCAGTTAGTGACTGGCCGTCCTTGCTCAACGACCCACAAGGCCCCTAGCTCCACAATTAAGGTCAAGTATGGATACAAATTGTCGCATTACAACCAACATAGGTCCGCGGCCGCCTGCACTGCGCGAAGCTTATAAACCAAGTTGCCTCAGGCTTGTTCCCACCGGCAGAACGACACATCTCTTGCTTGACTGGCACCCGGCACGGCATGACTATGGGTCGTTTTGGCGGAGATTCTTGGGTGGGAAAAACAGGACAGAAGTAATGCTCTGGTAGTACGTCAAACGCAGTCTGAACATACACATACGTCACTGAGTCCGATCAAGCGCAGGCCTCGGTGGTTAGCTGTCTGAAATGCTGCTCCATGTCAGTTGTCCGGTTCAAACCTTCCAATGAGTGCAGCTTTAAGGCAAACTAATGATAGTAGTAGTGTGGCTAAGTTCTCATCCATTCGGTAGGAAAGCACCTGTATGGGGACTTTGGTTTTTGTCCTATAGTGTTGTAAACGGGAAGCGAGGTGGAATAAAATGAGTGGTGTATGTTTCCGAGAGCACAAACGGAAAATGGGCCTGATGTGGGCGTGCGCGTGTGTTACCGTTTTTCTGCTCTCCTGTGACCGCCAAGCTTTGCCAACACGTACATCTGGTGATTTGTCTAATAGGCGTTATTTTCAGTTTGCACATGTTAAATGCCTAAGTAGGGTACTCGAATAGTCATACCCTTAGGCACCAACAAACATTGTTGAACGTAACAGAAGACGTTGAAGAAGGGCGGGGTTTGGGGGACTAAATTAGCCGTCGCACTGGATATGGAACAGGTAACGAGGGATTAGAAATCTAGTGAGTACTGACAGGGGATAAGCTCACATAGTGTTCAAGAGCACCTCGATCCAAAGTGAGCGCATGCCGGTCTCGCAAAGATAATTTGAAGAGGAAAGAATATTCTTGCTTTTAAGCTTTAGGGTGGTCACAGTGAGGCCGGCAATACAAAAGGGAAGCCGTTTGTAATTCCACAGGCTGCAAAATGTGCCAGTACAAGGAGACAAACAGGCACTTCGGCCGCCGCGAACGACGACTTCCATCGTGTGCCCCACGACGTGGGCAAAGGACGGTACGTGCGCGTGAGTTATTTTATGGTGAGATAGGCTTGGCAGCATCCACTGCACATCTCCGCCTCCTTCACTCCAAGACGACCGAAGGTGGACTCGGGCGCAGTGGCCAACAAAGTTAAATTGTCCGTATGCTTTGCCACCTACGGTCTGGACGGCTCGAATTTCACGTGCGTGAGAGTGGTATAGGGACCACATTATGGAGTAATTGGGCTTGAATCAGTCCTCGAGACGGTTACACATGCAGAGTAGGGACTAGGAGGACCGACTTATTCCGTCGACAGGCAACCGTCCGCACCACGAATTCTAGTACGTCCTGATGGGTTCAAGTGCGTCAGATTTATTATAGCGAGGGATGCGCTTATGTGCCGTAGGGGGAGGTTTCCCAGATGTCTACACTGTGCCAACCTATCAACCAGCTGGTGGTGAGATCGATCACAGTGGCTGATAGGACTGTGTGAGACCGTCCGTGTGTGTGTGTGCTGCACACGACCTGGTCAGGCACCAGGTTGCACCAAACAACATGCCTCCTTTTTAATGTAAGAGACGATTCAGGACGGATCTGTGTGTAGTGTACGGTTATGGGCTGGCGAGATGTACTGATAGGGATTTTGACTGCGGCAGTTTGTCGCAGACTTCCACAGAGGCGCATATGGCTGACTAGCCCAGTGTGGCGAGTGGATGTCTGTGGGCAGTTGGAATGGGTGCGATTGGTGAACGGTGGTACTCCTGGCACTGATTCGTCCGTCTCAATACTTTGGGCTCATAAGTGACTGAGTAAGCCGATGCGTGATGTGAATATGCGGTGTTAATACGAGCAAGGTTGGCTGGCAGTTGCTGAGTTGGTGGCGGTTGGGATGCCGTCAATAGTGGCGATGCTATCGGGGGGAGAGAGTCTTCGAATTTGCTAAATGGGTTTGGCTGTCGACCTTGCGGTGAATTTCGCTGTTGTGGATGCGCTTGTGCCCGGAAGGTCCATGCGGTGCCTGAATGTCCCGGGACATTGTGCGCAGGTGGTGCGCGTGTGACAGGTGTGTCGGTCTCAGTGTCAGTCTCGGAGCAATGGATTAGAAAATGACTGACCAGGCCAATGCGTGATGCGAATGTGCGGTCGCATATGGGACAGGCTGGAATCAAGTCCAGGGGTGTGGTGGCATTTTTGGTTGCGGGTGTTCGCCGTGCCAACCACCGGTCCCTCCCACCTTCAATCTTCTGGATTTGGTTAGGACACGGACCGAGATGGGGGAGAAGGAGAGAGTGCGGTAGATGTTGTGCAAGTATACTATCACCATAAACCAACTCACGCGCAGGTCGCCGTCGCTACTCTCATCTTGCTGTGGGGCACACGGTGGACATCGGCGATCACGACAGTTGAACTCTCATGATAGTGGCAGGCGATGGAGCATTGAGAGTTTGGTCACCGGCGGAGGTGTTCGTCATCGTGGCCACCGTGGGATCCGCGGTAGGAGTGACAATGAAGGCATTATCGGAAGCAAGAAGGGGAGTTGCCGCGCTGGGTCCTGAAGTTCTCGACGAGACCGATCCATGCACCTTTATGGGGGGTGGGGGGGAGCGGTTGGCTGTTAGAGTTTTTCCTCTGCGAGACCTGGGACTTGCGAGTAGCTCTTTAAGCCTTGGCAACGATTTTCTGATGGGTTTCGAAGATGGTTGCACTAGTCTTCGTGGCTGTTCTTCAGGCTTGCCGATCCTGAGCGAGATACTCCCAAGTCGCTGGTCAGACCGACGAAGTTGCTGTACGGGCTGATTTGAACTTTTTGACATTTTTCTGCAGTTGGCGTGCTACAAAGGTAATGTTGATGGCTCTGTCGTTCTATCAGAATCCGCATTGACTTTCCGGGAGCAGTCCTTATTCCAGCTGTGCGTTAAGGCGATTGAGGAGAACGCTGGCGAGGAGTTTTCCTGCAATGCTGTGAGAGAAAATGGCTATGATCATTACAGAATTGGCTGTTTCCCTTGCGTTTGCAGGCATGGACGATGACCGCGTCTATGAAATCGTAGGGTATCCGTCCTTGATGACACTTCTTCTGGAAGAACGAGATAAGCTTATCCATCAGCCGGAAGTCACCATACTTGTAAAATTCGACGGGACTGCGTCAGCTCCTGGCGCTTTCCTGCTGGTGACCTGTTTCACAACTTCGACAGTTTCTGGGAAGAAAGGCGGACGGTTCTGATCATTATTTGCTAATAGAAGCGAAAAGACGAGTCCCAGGAAGTAGTCTTGAAGAAGGAGACACGATCGCGGGGACAAGAGCTTTATTAGCCTGACGTTTCGGATTCCTACTCGAATCCACCATCAGAGACAAGAAAGTAGAAACGGGTTTCTGCTTTTTTGTCTCTGATGATGGATTCGAGCAGGAATCCGAAACGTCAGGCTAATAAAGCTCTTGTCCCGGCGATCGTGTCTCCTTCTTCAAAATTATTTGCTTCCATTTGGGAGATCCGGTTGATAGTGTCATCCGTAATCGCGGATAGGTGGTTGAGGACGCTTCTGAAGTTTTCAGCCCGATGCTTCGGGACCCGTCATTTCTCCCTGCGAGGCGTCTTTTTGTCGAGGCTTAAAAGTGAGGCATTTCCTTTGATGCGAGAGTCGCAGACCGCCCCAAATGAAGTAGAGAAGTTCTTCTTGTCCCTATTGTCCGCGCATCCTTTTATCTCTCCAGCCTCCATCTAGTCATTCTGCAGCTCCCGTAGCCGTTGCTGCACCAGGTTTAGACAGTTGAATAAGGCCGTTTTATTGTTTCCGCTCCATGAACTGATATAAGTTATATGCAGACTGTGCTTCTCGGGGAGCAAATTTCAGATTTCTTTGTCGTAATCGGCGAAACAGTCCCAATATTGGCGGCATTAATCGCCAAGAACATCCAGAGTGGCAGAGGATGGCCCTCCGTTGTTGACACCATTGCGTGTCTACAGTGGTGCTGCTACCTTGAGCTAGCATTTCTTCCAGGCGGTTAGTCAGCTGGATGCTGAAACCTAGACTGTGGTCGACCATATTCAACGGGACAGTATTTAATTAACTTATTGCTGGGTTACACGACGGCCGCCCGTGCGGTTGAGATTGGGGCCTCATCTTATATATTATAAGGCACAGACAATAGTCGGTTTAATACGACAGTTCGACCTTCGTTGCCGACGATATCCATCGTGTGTTTCATGGCGAGGCGAGAGCAGGGACGATGATGTGTGCCTGAGTTGGTTTATTGTGGCAGTGTGCTTACGCAGCCTCTTTCGCACGCTCTCCTCCCCCCACCTGGACCCGATGTCAAGACAGAGTGAGGTTGACCGGAGGCGGTGGAGGGCGCAGGAGGATGGCGCGGTCGAACCCGCACCTTGGCGTTCTACTCCATACCCCGTGGTCCGCACAGCAAATGACCTGGATTTTGACCAACAGCAATAATGGGGGGAGAGGGGGCGACTATGGCCCCAATGTGCGCGACGTCATTCGGCAACTAGATCTGCCACCGCATCCCGAATGTTGACATTTGTTACGGGGCGCATTCCAATGACGCCTGCTGGAATCCGATACGGCCCCCGTGTTAGTCCAGTGCATCTACCACGTGGTCCGTTTGATGGGCACAGTCGGCATAATACAGTGCCTTGGCCACGAGCACGTCACGCTAGTCTCACCCCCAAACTAGTGCGTAGGACAGTAGATATCAATAACTTTAGCAAAGTTGTATCCACGTCAGCTACTTCCACATCGGAAGACGGAAGTAGGTTTGGTTGGGGAAGATTGTGTCCTGTGCATGTCTGTAGGGGAAGAAAGCTATTGCTGTTGCTGCTTCCGCGATCATGACAACCGATCACTCCCTCCCAGACAGTATGTTTTGTGCCGACGCTGACATTGAGGTCATCAAGGACAGTCGGTTTGTCTTTCGGCGCAGTTGCTACCGGGGCGTGCACGTCTTCTAAGAACTTATTCTTCACGTCATCAGAGTTGGTACTTGAGAGGCGAACTTGTTTCCCTGCAATGGCAACCTCATTTCCATTTACGCCCTGTGGCAGGCAGGATAGCCGTCTCACAACGTCGTTCCTAATGATGAAGGTGATGCGGTATTTCATCGGCCCGCCCTTGGGCGTCTATTCCGGAAAGTGTATCCGGCACCCACCCAGCTTACTTGTCCCTGCTCAGAGAAGCGAGTCATATTGAGAGCTACAATGCCCGCTTTGTATCGCGCCAGTTTGTGGGCGGCTGGAGTACTCATCTTTCCGGACAGTCTGCCATACTGAGCAGTCACCCTGGCAGTCTGTTGTGAAGCGACAGACTTTTTTACGTTCACGTGCTATGGTGAACTCATGGACAGCACTTTTAGGAGAATTTTTCGAGCTTCTCCTGCGAGAGGGAGTGAGCAGTGCTACCCTCAAATAGGACTCTGTAGTCATTCCACGCGGCCGTCGGATTCCACATTAGATCACGGCTTTTGCTTAGGGGAGAAACAAGCCGAGTTAGCCTGCGCCGCCCACAGGATTGCATGGTGGTGATCACTCCAGCGCAGTTGGAATAGCCTTTCCACGGAGTTGTTGCAGACGGTTCCAGTTCGTTCTAAACTTTCATTCTCGTGATACCGTCTTGACTCTGTCTTGACACGGGGTCCAGGTGGGGGAGGAGGAGAGAGTCCGGCAGATGCTGCGCAAGTCTACATTCACTGTAAACTATATTACGCGTAAGTCACCGTGCCTGCTTCACCGTGCTCTAAAACACTCGGTGGACATCGTCGACAACGACGGTCGAACTGTCGTGAATAAGTTGTGATACAACGAGGACCTCTTCACCCACTTCGACGGTATAGATTAAAACGCAACGAGCGGTTGTTACCATTCTTCCCAGAACTTCCCACACATCTTGTTCTGTCGCGAATTTTACGTTTTCTGCGGCCTTATGACCAAATTATTTCCTTAAGAGGGCTCACTATGTTTACCTCTTACGTGGGATAGTGTAGATTCGCGATGTTCGCGACCTTTGGACAGACAGTTGCACAATTTGTCGTAAAATTCTCAGTTAGTGTCTTTACGGGAAACACGCTGAATGAAACCCGACGACCTGAGTAAGTGATCAAATGAAACCAGTCTAGTCATTTAAACTTCCATCATGCTTGTTTGGCACGAGGATTCTTCTCAAATGTGTAAAAGGACGGAAAGCATAAGGATAGGTGCAGTGTATGGTGGGCAAGAACAAGGGGATGAAATAAATTTGGTAACCCGTGATAGAATGCCAGATTTATCAAGCAGCAGTGCTACATATCAAGCGCCAACGGTAGATCGTGTACCCGCACATCGCAACCAATAACATCAGGCCCGTGCAATACGGGAAAAGTGGTAATAGAGGTTTTACGGGTGGAGCATAACCGTGGAGGGGAAAGGAAATAGATGCAATAGAACATAGAAAAAAGATTTTCGTTGAAAATCTTCTCCTACGCCTATACATATAGCAACGGAATTGAGTACGTTACTTGAAAAATAAACATAAAACCACTCCCAATGAATAAAACGTATTTGAATAAACTGCCACTTGCGAATTTAATGCAGGCCGGAACTCATAGAACAAACAACCAATAGGAAGGAACAACGACAAGTGCCAAATAGAGTAGCTGTGAAAATTTACTATGAGATAACCCCATGCACATGGATCCTAGAGAAGCTATGAAAATTCCCCATAGTGAACAAGAACAAAGTCAAATGATGTAAGTATAAACGTATGTTTGTATCTGTATAATTAGGTAATTTAGTAGTGTAATATAACAGATTAAAGAAATTATATATATATATGTATGTGTAGACGTTATGTACAATAAGGAAGTGCGTTAATTAAAAAAGTAGCTAGTAATGGTTATCTTTTTCTTCCAAAAATGCAGACCATCGGCTCTAGGTTGAGGGAAAGTCAAACAAGCGTAGTTTGGTTTTATAAGGAAAGCAGAATAAATAATCGAAGCTATAAACTCGGAGGTGATAGAATACTGCCAAGTAAGGGGTCTGCTGCTTAATGTGTCAAAACGTCAATTTGAACGTAAAATGCATCGACATTAAGAACTTTGCTGTCAATCATACCAAAAATTTCAAGGATCCGGCCGCAGAAAGACACACCAACGAGATTGCAGCCCATTGGAACAGACTGAAACGGCAACCATTCGAAGGAAGACCAGTGTCGGGTCGTGCATTATTGGTCCACATATACGAGGTTCAGTATGATCTGTGGTATGGTTTAAGCAACGTTGACCTAAAGCAGGCGTAAGAAATATGTCTGTCGCAAATCGCAAAAGCATATCCGGTGTAAGAGCTTGTCGAAAAGGGAACCTGAAGGACTCTTCCCGAAGGCAATTTAAGGACCACCTTTAGGTGAATTTTTGTACAAAAAGTCAACTAAATTTACCGACTTTATTATTAGTTGTGGGAGGGACTACGCATAGGTATTCTTGAGGAAGTAAATAAGTAACGGTGTACGCGTTCGGCAACAGAAACCGTCGGAAGATCCGAGGAAGCCGAGTGTTTGTGTTATAACCGAGATAAAGTAAACCAAAACGCAGCCGACGACCTAAACAGCACACGTTGTATGGTGAGTGCCTACATGGCACAAGAAGGTGAAGCAAGTCTTTTCGAAAGAGTAAATAAATCACGGCGTACGTAGTCTACAGCATACGGCAACGCAGGTACATTCCGTACTTATGGATTAATGAACCAAACAAGGCCCACTAAAACAAACGTAGTAGTTAGTTATACATATTAAACCCACTGGGGTTACAAAACCTATCCTTACCAATCGCGTGTAATATATTGGTAGTTCTCATGCGAGCACATTAGGTAATCTGGAAAACTATCTGGCTACTGACCACGGTTCTAGATCGGAGCTCCAATAAAAGACAGAATCACATTCGTTCCATAATGTGATCTAGGTGGTTCAGTGCCCTTTGCTTCAATGTGAACTGCTGTTCGTGATTACATCTGATGGGACGGCAACTGTGTGCCTTAGTTGCAGAAAATTTGATTAAATACTCGATGATCTTAAAGTCCGAATCCGTGTCCCGAATCGCGCCGACTTGGGTTTGCGCACACGGTGGCCTGACGACTGCAAATTAACTAGAAATGGTCATTTCAGGCTTCTACGCTTTGACGGTAACATTTTGAATCTTAAACAACTCTGCATTCTCATCAAAACTACCAAAAATCTTTTCGTTGAAATTAATGCCAAATCTTCATTGGCATTATTTACTCTTACTGTCATCGACAGTCCGATCAAACAATACGAATCGATTGCTGCATCGTTTCGCAGGTCATGTGACTATCTTATGGCAAGCTTTAACAGGGTACAATAATCTTCTCGTAAGTCTTAAAAACTAGCAAACTTTTCGTCGCTCCCAGGGAGACCCCTAAGGTAGCTCCATTTTTTTGGTAGTACGCTTGCGAATAACGAGAACTGTTGGACAGGTAAGTTGCATCAACAATTTGCAATCGATACGTGGTTAAAGTAAGCAATGCGACGCAAAAATCTATCCGCTAACCGATTACCAGTGAAGGAATATTGATATAACAAAGTACGAAATTCGAATCTTTAGTGCTGTTCGTAGTAGCACCAGCAGTGGAAGGACCAGACGCAAACTAGACGGCGACAACTTGGAAATGAGTGACTCGGCTGTTAACTGGAACACTAGCCGTCCTTCCATCTTTAAGGCTGTTTCAGGTACCATGTTTTCACCAAAACTGGTTGAGATTTTGTCTGCCAGAACGTTGAACAGCTAAATGTTAATGCTAGACGCAATGACTAAGCCCTTGATAGCTCGCTTGCATCTCGGTATACGCGTAAAGTATGCGGCATATGTGTATTTGCGAGTCACCGTCTGGTAAAGTTCACGAAAAATATCACCGAATGGGACAAATTACTTTGACAAAGGCAGATTTTGTTGGTGCATCTCAACTGCTATAAGTTGCCGCATAGTATACATAACAACTACAGGAAACATGCGAAAGGGCAAGTTATTCTAGTGAAGTTGACTGGGTACTTCTAAGCTTCCTGTTTTCCTTAGGTTGTTAGGCTGAGCAATGAACTTGAGGCTGAAACGTTCTCGCCGTTGCCTCTGTTCGGCTAAGTATATTTGATTCCTATGACGCATTCATGTTTTCTGAGTGTAGAATGCTCTCGAAAATCCAACTATGCTCTGGGACACGAAATCAACGAATATGCATTTAGTGGCTTCAAATTCTAGCGCAGTTTGTCGACGCAGGTGGGCAGGGCGCTCGGGGCTGAGAGGATTCCCATATTAAAAGAATGCACGTGGTCGAACGAAGACAGAACTTTGTGCTACCAAAATGTGTCATGGTGATTTTTAGCACATATAAGAATCTAGAAAAACAACATGAATCTAGAAAAACAGGGTGTCATTTTCTCAGACGCATACATTTTCTTTCAGCAGAGCAGAGCTTCATACCCGCTTCCGTCCTACCCAGTTTCACGTTCTCCGGCAGGCTGATGGACGTCTACCGTGAGGAGCGGTCAGAAATTGGCATTGACTATCGACCCAGCGAAAAACTGCCCAGCATCCCTCGTCTGGAAACACCTTCCCAGATATCCAAGACCAACATCCACAACTTATTGTTCATAAATGACTGCGCGCTAAACACCTTGACAAAGAGGACATGCGGCGAAATGTGGGCATCTTCATTTCCGGCTGCTCCAACCTTGGACTGACCACCTGTATGGAGAAGACAGTGGTCATGCACCAGCCGCCATTAAATACTAACTACACCGAGCCCCG
>CACRXP010000107.1:953681-973128 GCA_902702965.1 Spirometra erinaceieuropaei | reverse complement strand
GAAAGCGCATTGAGTGTCCTCGGGTAATGTTCCATGAGTATCACCACCCAGTGTGTTTCATAGGCCTGACTGCTGCAATCGCAACTAATTAAACCTTGATAATTTAGTGTACAGTGAGTGATCAAACTGTTGGCAAAAGGAGGTCGAAATTCAGATAGTCATTCCGGTGTATTTGAGACGTTTTGCACTTGGCTTATCGACCGAACTCATTTTTCAAAAGTTCTTTTCTAACGCAGTACATATTTCTAGGTTGTTCTATTAACTAAGATCAGTAAAGTGTCCGACGGAAGTCAACACTATCTAAGGGCACTTTCAGTGCTAATAACTACGATGAACCACATCTGCATATTTGGACGATTTTTTCTAGAAGAGGGCGTTCGAGTAGACGGAAAAGGCTTGCCAACACAAACTTCGGCAAAAAGACATTAAATTTTTCTCTCCGTGTCAACGTTATTTTCCCAAAATCACTTCTTCTTTAAAAGTGTCGACTTTTGCGTGCTATCCAGATGTTGCGTCTGCCCCAACGGGAGAATTTCCTTCAGGGTCTCCGAAGCAGCCTTCTTCAGTCACTTGCAGTTTCTTTCATGCGGATGCCTGACACGTGTCGCAGGTGCTCATGCCCCGGTGACGCCGAAGCCAATGAGACGCTCCAAGACCGAAAACGCGTTCACATTCTTTGGATAGTTGTAAAGCACTGTTGCTAAGGCGTTGGAATTGCGGCCAATACCACCGAGCCTCGCGATCCTACCGCTTATTGGCGCGGAAGACAAAGCAGCAAATTTAGAGAATTCAAATGAAAACAATCGTTTCTGAAAATAACCAGTCCATAAAACAACGTTCCGCGCCTCATAGCTAGATCTGACATGGTAGTAAAATCATCTTTTACTTGGAATCTTCTGGGCCTCTTTAACAGAACTGGTTCATTGCAAGAAGAACTTGATTTTTTGCTTTCTGGCTTAATTGAACAAGCAATAAAAAAAACAACCCAACCACCAGCACTGGATAGCCTCATCCCTGCACTGTAAGTTGGTCAACAATGTAGATGACACTAAAATGGAAAACTTGCTGATGCGTTGCATTGTATATTTGTGCATACACCTCTCCATTCGTCAGTCCTTTACTCAAGCCAACGTTACCCTTTCGCCTCATTGTTTGTTTTTTATTCAACTTTTTCCATACTTATCGGCAGTCAAATTAAATATTTATTAGACTTTGGCTTTGAAGATGGCTTACTTACTTTCAAATGATAGGAGTTCGGTGGGGAGGCCTTCTGCAGTACATGATTTTCTTACTAGCTCTCATTTCGCTTATGAATTCAAACACATAGTGTGGCCCTTAACGACTGTTGTTTCTACTTTAAATCGCCATCTTCATTCACCAATACTGGCTAATGTCCCAGGACACTAAACGGTAAATTTATTTATAGCGATAAAGTAGAGTTATGCGAGACTCCGACAGCACAAAGGAGCGTGTCGACCGTCTCTGTTTTCTCGAATGATGATTTTAAATCAAATGGAAAGCCCCAACTTTCCAGCTGGCGAAGATTTTTGGGTCATTTATAGTCGGAAAGTTCTGACATCCGCTTTCATCATAGATAATGTTTTTCTACCCTTAGGACTGCCACTGCCTCCGATAGGATTATAGGGATATGTGTGCGAGGTCGGTTTCCAAATCAAAGTCAATGCTCCATATACGATTTTGCTATCCTACTACTAACTGACCTGAGTGGATTTAAAAGGGTAACAGCTAGAAGGCAGAGAAAGTGGGCGCAGAACACCGGCACGTGTGCGAGTTAAGACCTGCAGAAACTCACCTTCGATTCCCTAATCTTGACAGCGTGTCGTAAAGTACAGTAGATCTGCTATCTATGAAATGCTGGCCAAGATTATGAAATGTGTCTTCGATTAGAGAAAACTATGTATGTAGGGTTGTATGACTAACTATCGCGCAGCATAATCACAAGATACCTAAGCCACGTCAGAATGCTGGCTTTCGAACTACTTCCTTCCGGCAGTATACAAAAACAACACTGTGTAGTAATCGAGTGATCACTTAGTATGGATTTTTTCAATTTACTTTCGATGTCCTTCTAAATCCAAATATATCCTATAGAAAACATGCATAAAAATATTCTTTCTTGTGCTTATTTGGTAGTAAATTACGTCTTCTTCTGCGATCAACAGGCCAGAAGTAGCACATCTATAGTGTCAGCTGAGCCGAACTGAAAATCAACCAAATATCCTAAAGTAGGAAGCCAAACTGAGAAATTTTATGCTAGCTGTTTATGACGGCACGTCTTTCCATGCAGTGGAGGTCCTGGTGGACTCCTCAGATTGAACCGCCATGTTCTCCCCTTCCACTCATCAAAAAACTTTCATATGCGTCCGGGTTGAATTCGTATTATTCGATCAGGTACAAATGAATCTTTGTTTTTTTTTCATGCTAATTTAACAGTGTCGTCTTCGGATATCGTGCGCATTTTGCTGAACCGAACAGCCCTCTTGTGTTAAATGTCGAGTTCAATGATAGTCAAATCAAAACTTTTCGCATACGCTCACCAATGATGATCAGAGGCTTTGTAGGTTAACAGCTTGTCAAAGCGGTAGCGTTTTTTTTTCTCTCTCTCTCTCCATTTGTAATCACTCGATATTACGAAAACTACCGAAGGATTACCACAGACAGTCAAATTTGGAGCTCTGACATATGGTTACAACATGCAACAGGAGTACTCCGGCACTGTTTTGAGCAAAGGATTAATCAGCAAAGATTTCCTGAAATCCAAAACAACCGTAAAAAGCAAAGCATATGATGGAATATGAAGGTAGGAAACAAGAAGAGCGTGCCTGCCTTCTAGTTATCAGTCAGGAACGCAGATTTATCATACTTTTTGTACATTTGACCCACTTTTGACAAACGCGGCTGCCTCAGTGGGCTTATAAACCACGACAGTAAGGGGAAGGCTTGAGTGGAGCTAACGCCCCAACCATCTGAGCTACGAGGCCCCATGGGGGAGCCGTGAGTTCAATCCCATCTGGGTCAGGTTAATCGCCCAGTCTGCAGTCTGCAGTTTTAAAATTATGCCCACCAATTTCAGGGTACCCTAAGCGGCGAACGACGTGGGTCACGATCTCTGCCGCGAACTGGTGAATTCTGCTGATCTCACCTTAATTTCGGTACTAGGCCTCGGCACCGAATCCCCCTCTGCCATTTTAGGCCCTCGCAAGGAAGCCCCTCAGTCTGAGAGTAAATGCCACCGGTCTCTTTGGCAACCCCGCAGGTCACACATTTTACGCCTACAACACCAAGCGTGACAGACGTTTCCTAGTTGGCAGCAGAGCGTCAATAAACATCACTCCTCCTACTTCGGCTGGTCGAGGTCTTCTGTCAAATGACGTCATGGTATCTTTTGATGCCTCGTCCCTATTTACTTTTATTCTCCAGGATTTATTAGTCAAGACCATCGAATTACTTCTGCAAATCCTGAAGTTCTGCCTCAATGCGTACTACATATTCGACGGAACAACCTACGAGCAAGTGAAAAGCACACCAAAGGGGTTCACCGATTTCAGAACTCATAGATGAGGCTGTTTTGCAACAGGTGGAGTCGCTAGTCTTCCGACACCACAGGACAAAATTATGAGCTTGGTTTTTGGATGATAATTTCGTCTTCATCGAACGGGATCAGAGGCATTCAAAGAATATCTCAACGCCATCTTCCCGGACATAAGATTTAAAATTGAGGGAAAAGAAAACAACCAGACAGCTTTTCTTGATAGTTTGTGATGGCCTTACAACCAAAGTGTGCAGGAAAGTGACAAATGCGGCGCGAATACTGAGCTGCAATAGCTATCATCCAACTGTTCAACCGTCGATTTCGACGATGTCCACCGTGTGCTACACAGCAAGGTGCAGCAGCCACGGTGACTTGCGCGTGAATTAGTTTACAGTGATAGTAGACGTGCGCAGCATCTACCGCACTCTCTCTTCCACACTCACCACCTGGACCCGGTGCCAAGACACAGTCACGAAGACCGGAAGCTGGGGGAGGGCGCAGGTGGCTGGCACGGCCGGACCCGCACCCAGGCGTGCTGCCACGTCCCCTGGTCTACAACACACATTTGGTCAGGGTTTTTCACCGCCACCAACAACAACAACACCCTAACAGGGGTCAGAAGGGCGAGGATGATGACTGGGCAGCCATGCCCACCACCTGTGTACGCAGCCGGGACGCGAGCGCATATACCGTCAGGGAACCAGTCAGAGCATACCAGGCTGCGAGGGCCGTGTTTTGCTGATACTGGCGTAGCATACGCTTTCAGACCTTTTGACCATCCAATCGGCCGCAAACACACGTGCGTAAGGGCGCTATACCGGTGTATTGAGACGCACTGCAGCGAACCGGAAGACAAGGTAGCTGATGCAAATATCTCCGAGGGATGCTTAGAGGGAATGGTTACCCGCACAGTTTCGCCAATCGGTGATCTCGTCAACGATACGAGAAACAAGGGAGACTGTGATGGCCATTTCTGGCTTATAAAACGTCGCCATTCAGTCATATCCAACCCCGAAATGTGCAGCACCTGTGGCTCGAACTCGCGACCTGTTAATTAGAAGTCCAACGCCTCTAACCACTGGGCCACGGGCCCGTTGTCCTGTGGGTTTCGATCGGAAATATACAATGATAGGGGGGGGGGGCGCTCATCGATCGTTCTTACGGAACTCACTCGTTCCGTTGTGTCTTACGGGCTCTCCCTCTCGAGCCCAGCCAGCAGACGCACAGCGGCGCATGATATAGGCAGAATGTTATTACCGACAAAGACACGAACGATTGGTGAGCGCCCCCTCTACCATTGTATATTCCCGATCGAAACCCACAGGACAACGGGCCCGTGGCCCAGTGGTTAGAGGCGTTGGGCTTCTATTTAACAGGTCGCGAGTTCGAGCCCCAGGTGTTGCACACTTTGGGGTTGGGTATGCCTGACTGACGACGGCTAACAAGCCAGAAATGGTCATTCCAGTCTCCCTTGTCTTTGTCGGTAATATCATTGTGCCTATATCATGCGCCAATATGCGGCTGCTGGTTGGGCTCGAGAGAGAGAGCCCATAAGGCACAACGGAAAGAGTGAATTCCGTAAAAACGATCGCTGGGCGCCCCTCTACCATGATAAAAGAAACCTAATATAACCGGCCGCAAATTTTGACGAGCGTTCCTCCAGGAGAATAACATTTGGGAAACCCCAGTTGCCTTCTTACACCACGTGCAGTGCGGGTTACACGTAGACCGGAGGCAACCACTAGGTATATACTTCGTGTACCAGGATACGCGGAAGAACATGCCTCCCACATACGTGGGATGTGTACTTTCTGACACGTGATGTTTCGCTCAGCACGATGGTGATGTAAAAGCGGATCGCAAGCTTGCTGTAGGAGAAATCCATTGTGCTGTGGGGGTGGGGTGTGCACGCGTTCTGTGAAGTATGTTCGCACTTGGCCTAGGCGTGTGTGCGCAGGTAGAGCGAAGTGTGGTCATGGGGTCAGGGCTGTTATTCTCCTGAAGAATTTGATGGATGAGCAAATGACTGAATCGGCGCACTCGATTGCCGAATGGTCTGCGGCAGCGCATGCCGGTGAGGCCTGTGTGATGAACACTTGTCGCCGCCATTAATTCGATGGATTTGCAAGTGACCGACCATGACGATGCGCGCATAAAGTGTGCGGTGCAGTTGTGACAGTTCGCGTTTCCTCGCCCTCCGCCTTTGTCACGCTGCCATCCTGTCCGCCTCACACTCCGTGTCGATACGCTGCTGGGACGCGCGAGTGCTCGAAGCCAATCAACGCTGTCCCCCTCTGATTGGCTGGCGGACGTGGGGATAACGAGGGACGCACACAAGCGCTGACACAACACCTTGAAGGCGGACACAGACAACAGCTTGCTTGGAGCGCGCTCGCGGCGACTGCCTACAGAACCCTTGTGTACGCACTTCCTGAGGCAGTAAAGGTTGTCCAACTCAAACCGTCTTCCCTGAATTTTGATTGGGAATTTTTATCGTGTCGACCACACAACATTCGACAATTGGTGACCCCTTTGCGAACAGCAATCTTCCTTCTCCCTAATCTACGATAAAGTCAGGTGTTGATCATGGGCAACTTTCCACCAGAAGTGCAGCATATTTTGGCACCCGCCTCCGGCATTCTTTCGGCAGCGCAACTTACTCAGAAGGCTGATCGTCTTATGGAGATGCACGGCTTTTCCAAGCCGCCACTTTCCGCACCCTCAACTCCCTCATCTCCTCCTGCGTGTCCCATTTCGCAGATGGAGATCGAGCTCAGCAAGCTGGCCAATGATATAGCTTCACTCCAGAAGCAGGCAGTTTCTCCTTCATCTCGGAGCCAAGCGAAGCCGTCCACCCCGCATCTCCAGTCTTCACATTCAGCCCGTCCAAACGCAGCTGCCATCTGCTGGTACCACACCACCTTTGGTGTTAAAGCCCGTCGCTGCATCTCCCCCTGCTCCTTCACCTCCAAGCAGAGCAAACGGGTAAAACCGGTCAACCTGAAGGTCTGTGCAGCCAATCTTCCCGACGGCTCTAACCCTGGCCACACATTTTACGTCCGCGACACCAGGAGTGGCAGACGTTTCTTGGTTGACACTGGTGCCCAGCTATGTGTCATTCCACCCACACCAGCTGATCGTCGGTGCCCCAATCCCGGTCTTTTCCTACAGGCCGTCAACACATCGCCGATTACCACATGTGGTACCTGCTCCCTCTCTCTGGACATCGGTCTCCGGCGTCTCTTCCCTTGGGTCTTCGTCGTTGCTGACATCCCCTGTGCAATTCTCGGCGCAGATTTCCTCGCCGCTTTCGATCTTCTGGTCGACTGCCGTCAGTCACGTCCACACGACAAGACCACCAACCTCACTGTCCGGGGTATCTCTTCCTCCGACGCCTCCCGTCATCATGCCGTCTTGGATCCTGAACCCGAGAATCCATTTCGGCAGCTCCTCGCCAAATACCCCGGCCTCACTCGTCCCAACTTCAACGTTTCTATTACACCACATGACTTTGTTCACCACACTCGGACCACCGGTCCTCCCCTGTTTGCTCGACCTAGACGACTAGCACTGGAGCGTTTTCAGGCCGCGAAGGCGGAGTTTGAACACATGCTGTAACTGGGAATAATTCGACCGTCCGAGAGCCCTTGGGCGTCCCCACTGCACATGGTGCCCAAGGCGACATCAGGCGAATGGCGACCCTGTGGCGACTATCGTGCCCTCAACAGCGCTACCATTCCTGATCGGTACCCCGTGTCTCATCTTCAGGACTTTGCTGGAGCCCTTTTCGGCAAAGCGGTTTTCTCGAAGATTGATCTGGTGCGTGCTTTTCATCAGATTCCAGTCGCCCCTGAGGAAATCCCTAAAACCGCCGTCACCACACCCTTCGGTCTCTTTGAGTTCGTACGCATGCCATTCGGTCTTCGTAATGCTGCCCAAACGTTCCAAAGGTTCATTGATCATGTCCTACGTGGCCTACGCTTTGCGTACGCCTACATTGATGACCTCTTGGTGACCAGCCTTGGTGTTTGACCGCCTTGACAAGTTTGGCGTTGTCATCAACCCCTCCAAGTGCGTGTTGGGCGTGCCTTCACTCTAGTTCCTCGGCCACCAAGTCGACTCTGAAGGTTTGCGTCCCCTGCTCTCCAAGGTTGAAGCAGTTCGCAATTTTCCTCCTCCGACTTCCAAGCGTCAGTTACAGCGATTCCTCGGCATGGTCAATTTTTACCGCCGGTTCCTACCGAACTGTGCTGATCTCATGTTGCCGCTCACCAACATGCTTTCTGGTCCCAAAGGTCCCCTCGAGCTGACGGGTGAAGCACTGACTGCTTTTGAGAGAATCAAGAATTCCCTTGCAGATGCCACCTTACTCACACATCCCGCTCCCGAAGCTCAGCTGTCTCTGATGGTAGATGCCTCGACTGTAGCCGTAGGTGCAGTCCTTCAACGACACCTTGCTGGTTCGACTCAACCACTTGCCTTTTTCTCCAAAAGCTCTTACCAGCTGAGACACGCTACAGTACCTTTGGCCGTGAACTACTTGCCATTTACCTGGCTGTGAAGCATTTCCGGCATTCCCTTGAAGGTTATGACTTCACTGTCTTCACTGACCACAAACCGTTGACTTTTGCACTTCGTTCCCACACTGACAAACTAAACCCCCGGGAAATCCGCCAACTGGACTACATCTCACAGTTTACCTCAGACATCCGCCACATCGACGGGTCACGCAATGAGGTGGCTGACGCACTGTCCAGGCCCTCTTTTGCTCATCTTCAGCTTTCACCCGGGATAGACCTCGCTGAGATGGCCGCTGAACAACGCCGTGTCGGTCCACCCTGTGATGAGGCTGTTTCAGGACTCCAACTTCAGGAACTACCACTGACAACTAGCAACGGCACCATTTTATGCGACGTATCCACCCCTTCCCACCGTCCATTCGTGCCACCATCCCTCCGCCGTAAAGGCTTCTCCTCCCTGCACAATCTCTCTCACCCTGGGAGTCGAGCAACCGACAAGCTGGTTTCCGACCGCTTCGTATGGCCTGGGATGCAAAAAGACCTGAAAGCATGGACACGGCATTGTATCCCCTGTCAACGGAGTAAGATCCAGCGGCACAACAAGGCCCCCATTGGCACCTTCCCCCGTCCTGGTTCAAGGTTCAGCCACGTTCACCTGGACATTGTAGGCCCCCTGCCTATGTCCAATGGTTGTTCCTATCTCCTCACATGTGTGGATCGGTTCACTCGGTGGCCTGAAGCAATTCCCCTGCCTGACATTGCTGCTCCAACGGTGGTCAAGGCTTTTCTCAGTCGTTGGGTTGCTATCTTGGGTGCACTCTCCACAATCACGACTGACCGTGGTGCCCAGTTTGAGTCTAACCTCTTCCAGTCTTTACTTTCCTTTTTAGGCTGTACCCGCATCCGGACGACAGCCTATCACCCGGCTGCTAACGGGATGGTCGAGCGGTTTCACCGCCAGCTGAAGGCCTCCCTACGCGCCGCGGCCGATCCGGAGAACTGGACCGATCACCTTTCCCTGGTCCTCTTGGGCATCCGCTCCGCTCTGAAGTCGGACCTTGATTGTTCCTCAGCTGAACTGGTGTTCGACTCCACCGTCCGACTCCCCGGTGAGATGATCTCATCAACCCCGCGAGGTGTAGCTGAGGATCTCACCAACCTCCTGCATCGCCTCCAGCAGTTTATGCGGACACTTTCCCCGGTTCCTCCCAGATCCTCCACCTCTCCGTCTTATCTCGAGAAGGACTTGGCAACGTGCTCTCACGTCTACCTTCGATGTGATCGAGTCCGCCGGCCCCTGGAACCACCCTACGACGGCCCATTCCGAGTTATTTCTCGTGGGACGAAAAACTTCCGCATTCAACGCGGAACTCGTGAGGAGGTCGTGAGCGTGGACCGTCTCAAAGCTGCCGTCCCGGACACTCCTCTGGATGAGCCCTGTGGTCCCCTACCCCCTGCTCCGCCTCCCCGCCCCGCTATCCCTCCGTCCCGTATACTTCCTCTGCCCCCATGTCTGCAACCCACAACTGCAACTACTCCTTCATCAACCAGCAACACTGTAACCGCGAGCCATACTCACTCTACTCCTGTGCCCCCTGTATATATCACCCGTAGTGGACGTCATGTTCACATTCCTGACCGTTTGGTTACTCATGTTTTGTAGACATCAACAGTTCCTTCGGCATCGTTACGCGCCGCTTCGGTCTAGCCGGGGGGTACTGTGGCAGTTCGCGTTTCCTCGCCCTCCGCATTTGTCACGCTGCCATCCTGTCCTCCTCACACTCCGTGTCGATACGCTGCTGGGACGCGCGAGTGCTCGAAGCCAATCAACGTTGTCCCCCTCTGATTGGCTGGCGGACGTGGGGATAACGAGGGGCGCACACACGCGCTGACACAACACCTTGAAGGCGGACACAGACAACAGCTTGCTTGGAGCGCGCTCGCGGCGACTGCCTACAGGGCCCTTGTGTACGCGCTTCCTGAGGCAGTAAAGGTTGTCCAACTCAAACCGTCTTCCCTGACTTTTGATTGAAAATTTTTATCGTGTCGACCACACAATATTCGACACAGTAAGGACAGGATGGAACTGTGACTACCGAGCTGGTGGTTACTGCAACGGTGCTGACGGTGGTGGAGTTATTTGTGCTGGTAGTTGAAAGGTGCTTGGTTGTTGGACGTGATCTGGCTGTGCACAAACTGTGGCAGATCTCGCTGACGTGTATGTGCATATGACCGAAAAAACTCATTCGGTCTTTGAATGTCCTGAGGCACTGCAAGCACATTAGGTGTGTGGCGGACGCGTTAGGACTGCAAGCATTTGTTCACCGGTTTCAGTACGATGGATTCTCAAGCAACCGATAATGCCTATGCGTGTTGACGAAGGGCAATCGCAAAGGAGACAGATTGTAATCGAGTCTGCAATTATGGTGATGCTTTGCAAGATTGAAGGAGTGCCTCCACCGGTGATGATGGTGTTGGTGGTGCGTTGTGGGGCGAGGGGTGGGTTGACTCTGCGGATATTATACTGGGCCCGCAGGTGTCCAGCGGGTCCGATCCGCGCCCGGAATGTCCGTCAACGCTAGGAGAATATGGCAGGGGTTGAGTACTGGCGTCATTGGTCTGTAGCACTTGGGTCTCACGGGTCTATCTCCTTCTCCTCGGTTGGCTTCGTAGACGGCTGCTTCAGTCTTTATGGCAGCGTGCCATGCCTGTGGATCTTCCGTTAGGTCCTCACAGACCTTCGGATGGGTTTGTAAGTGCTTTAGGAAGGTCTTCAAAGTGTACTTGTGGTGACGTTTTCACCACCCCCCCTTCTCTGTGATCACTCGTAGCGTGGTCGCCGTAGAACAGCCACGCGCGCGGGCGCCCGTCGTCCATCAGAGCGTTATAGCTGTTCTATCGCAGTTGTATCTGGATCATCGTGATGATGATGATGATGATGATGATGATGATGACGACGACGATGATGATGATGATGTTGAGAACATAGATTCCTACGGGATCTCAGTGTCTGGGTTCCTTGCCTGCCACTTCGCTTACAGATTTCCTCAGAGGCAGCTGAAGCGAAAATGGTTGGCACATCTCGCCTAGCCTTCGCAAACAGTCCACGTTTCCGCCCTGTGCAAGAGGCTTATCAAAATGGCAACCCTGTACATTCTCAGTTTTGTGTTAAGTAGGGTGCCGCGGCGGCTCCAGCTGGCATGTTGTATACGGCCAAGGATGTTGTTGGTTTGGAGATCCAGCTTACAATTTTGTTTTCGATCTTTATGTTTCTTGAAATTGTGCACCCGAGGTATATGAATTTGTCAACTGATGTGAGATGAGTTCTGCTAACATTGATACGTGTACTTTAGGGTAAAGGAATACCTTACTAACATCTGTGAACAATAGGTGGTGGATACTCGCCTTGTATACCCTCGAAGAAGCCTTCGCAGTGGCCCTATTCCAGGCGCCTGTTGCAACGCTGCGCCTCTTGCGAGTATTTACGCACACGCACCAGTGACAGTCTGGTTCGCGGCCAACCATCTTTAAGACCGACCCAGGCACGCTCTAGCTCAAGACGCCGACACATTACCCCCTGTCGCTCCGGCCGCCGCTCTCGCGGCGTCGTACATTTTCCCTTGTCCTGGCTGCCGGCTTATTCAAACTGGTTTTCTAATCCTTATATTCAGTATTTTCTCAGTTGGAGTCCAGCAACGGGTCTGAAGGTCGTAGCGGCTAGGGTCTCCCATGGTTTTAGCTTATGCGGCACTTTCGGGCGGTGAATGTCGAGCGGTTTTCCGTCGGTTCAGTAGTAACCGTCGATCTGCGGCCGCCCCTCACAGTAGGCGGCCAAAAAGCATAGCGGAGAAGATGAGACTGAATAGGGTGGGGACTAGAAAGAAGCCCTGCTTCTCCCCATTTGTCACCGCGACTGTTTCAGATCTGTCCCGTTGTCTGTGTCGCAAGCCGTCATTCTGTCCTGAAATTGTTTTAACATTGTGCAAATTACTTAGAACGTCTGGATTTCGGAAGGACTTTCCAAATGCAATGGTTATTCACCGAATCGAAAGCCTTTGCCAGGGCCACTAGTTCGGTGTTGAGGTTGGTCTTCATTTACTAATAATTTTCCTGCAGTTGGCGGGCCGCGAAGATCATGCTTGTAGTTCTACTGTGTCTTTGGAACCAGCACTGAGTTTCTGGAAGAAGTCCCCGCTGCAAATGTGTGTCCAGGTTATTAACTAAGGCAAAGGCGAAGAATTTTCCTACGGTATTCAGAGAGGAGAGACCTTTGTGATTTTCACAAAGTTGCCGGTTGCCGTTCCTTTTATAGATGTGCACGGCGGTGGTATCCTTTAAAAGTTTAGAAATTCGTCCTTATCACCGCATCCCTCGAAACGGAAAATCAAGCTTTTCCATGAGTTGTGGGCCTCTGTAATCGTCGTCTGAATTAGTGCCCGCTCCCGCTGTTTTCCCGATGGACAGCTGTTGCGCTGCTCTGATTGTCTATATGAGGGAAGGTAGACGATAGAGGTCGTCGGGAAGTCTGTCCTTGCAGATTTCATCTAGCTGTCAGCAAAACGTCACTGTCCGAAAATTTTGGGACTTAGGATATATTTGACGTCTGCAATATCAGGGGTGATATATGTTTGAAGTCAAGTACGTTCTTTGGAAAGAGTAGGAAAATGTATTGGGTAAATTTTGGATGCTGGCGCCCAGGTCCTCGTCAATCATTGGGCAAATGTGCAAAAAACAGTTTTTTAAAAGGCTTTAAAATCGATACTTGTTCGGTGTTTGCACCGATAAGCGGCCGCCGTGTGCGTCATCATGTATCGATTGGCTCCCATTTCTTCAAATTTTTTTTCTTAGATTTTTTTACACGACACCTAACGCAATACGTCTATTCATGCATGACACATCTGAGCGCATGGCTTTAAGAAACTCAGTATTTTAGGTACGGCAGACGCCGACGATGTAAGTTTTCTCCCAGCCGAAGGTGTGCCCGGTATATAGAATAATTGAAATTCCATGGGAAAAAATTTATTGCATATTTTTTGGAGCCTGTCTCTCAGGTCGTCATCAGACTATGGTTGGTACAGAAAAGCAGTTCCATAGCCTTATTTGGGTAAGGAAAACTAATTTTCAGACAGAGATCTAGGAGTAGGAATAGGGCATCCACAGGCACCTCGGGGTATAGGTTTGAAAGTGATCCTCGACGCAGTGGTATCGAGGTGGAGAGCGTGATTACATCAAATGATACCATTATCCCTTCAACTGCAACTCTTATTTTTTCTAAAAATTTATTTAGAAGGTTTTTTGAGTCTTCAGCAGAGTCCTCGGAGTTCTTTGTAAATGAACGCAGTTTTTGAACTACTCAATTTGAAACTTTACAGTTGGGTCCACCGACTAGGTAAACTGCTGGTCGCAGTGGAACAACTTTATGCATGTATAAACAAATTTAAATAATCAGAAACAGGTCAGATTATTTGGGAGCAAAAGCAATTTTTATTTTGAATTCTTGAATCTGGTGCCCCAGCTCGTCATCAGACGAGTAGGTAATGCACAAAAACAGCTAACTTTACATAGGGTCTAATTAAAGATTCTGCGGGTGGCCGAAGTTTATGCCAATGGACGTCTGCTATATACAGTCACTCGATTGGTACTGACTATGTTCGTTTCCAACTGGCAATGGGGAATTTGTATGTGACCCCTTAGTCGATATGTCTATTAATACATGCCTCTCTGCGATGAGGAACAGGAGAGCATTTTTGGTAGGATATTCTCGCAAGCATAATGAAAACGTAAATTGAGAAGTTAGTTTGGATTGTATAATCATTAGCCGAAAAGGTTTTTAATTCAAGTAAAATGCAGTCATGACACCAGACTTTAACGCAAATGCACTAATTTTTTTAAATAACTAAACAAAGGGTTAAACACGCAAGATTGCTGACCAAATTAGAAATGTCTCTGACGCTTGAGCATGTTCAAATTTCACTTGCTTAACGGCTCAGGAGTAGAACACGAGAATAATGACTTCCCACAAAATCGGTGGCCATGGATTAAATTCCAGGGAGATTTCCTGTTCGCAAGTCTCAAACTTAACCCTAGCCATAATCTCCGTGGGCTCCAGTATTAGGGGGAGGGGGGTTCCTATCCCTGTGCTCCACCTGCTCAAGCAGTCACACACTGAGATATCCTGACTCAACTTGAACATAGCACGTTTAATCCTTATGAGGGACGAACACACATCATTTAAATACCAAAGTTGCAAAAGCGCTAGCACTTTCCTTAAGATAAACTAAAATTAACGCAAGGGAAGTGTGGTCTTATCTAAAAACGTTAGACGCTCCGCTAAGTCCATTAGGCTGCTCTGCTAGAGGGCAACTACAGATGACAATTTTTGGACTGCAGTCGGTAACGAATCTCTTGAAATACTAAATAAAGTTCTGGAATGCGTTTCCGATTAGAAAGGATTACTTGAATGACGTTGTAGTATTGATTATCGTGCTGACTAATGCAAAGATATTTCGGTCCCGCCAGGATGCCGGCTTCGGATTGTGTGGACAGAGAGCAGCAGCCTTTGATTACTACTGGCAAGAAGAAATCAGTGGCTGTATAACCATTAAGAGTCAAATGCCAAACGATCTTATCCTCCAGTATGCGTGTCCCGCGGGCAAGCTGCAACAAGATTTTGTCCGTTCATCAAGACAAACGGTACAGTCAAAAAGTAGTCAGACAGTCAAATGCAAGTTAGTCGGCACCTCGGCACAAATGCACTTCTTTCCGGTCACGTGCAAAAAAATATTCCCTGGGCAGCAAATATCTTCTTCAAATTTTATACTCAAAGAGAGTATCAACGTTTTAAACGAATAGTTAAACTCGCAAGTATTTTTGAGCTCGATTTGCCGTTGCATTTGGGTTTGGGGTTTTCAGTCTACAAGCCGCATACTTTTCGTGTAATAAAAATCGTATATCCCTCTGGGTCATTTGGAAGGTATCATACAGAACTCAGAAAATATTTAAATAAATGTAAACTATGGTATACACTTCATGAGGAGCATTGACATACGGACAGATACGATGCTACCTGAACGGGCATTCCACGGTTATGGAATTTTTTTCAGTTGCAGGCTTTTTTAAACCAACAGATATCCTTTCTGCGATTATCGATTCGAGGACTACGTGATTTGCTACCAAACGAGTAAAAGAAGAAGTATTTTTGATTAGGTTCTCCTCAAGTGTATCTGAAATTATAACAGCATCGAAAGCCAATGGAAAAACGCATACTACTTAAGTTGTCGCTCTTACCTAGTACAGGTTTTGCAGGCAGTCGAAAGGAAGTGCACTTAGAAGCCGGAATATCATGGGCTTATGCCGCGCGATTATCATTATTATAACCTCGTTTAAATAATCCTCCTTGATCGAAGACGCACTCTAGAATGTTGGTTAACATTTCATGAGATTGATCACTGACTGTAAATCTAAAATAATACGGAGACATAATGGCTTGGCACCTGTTTTCTTATGCTCCCTCTAAAGAGTAGCAGGGATTAGCTTGAGTCATTGTCAAATATAGCGGCAGTTCCAACGTCATGTGAACACCATATATGTCATCTGGAAATCCTCTCTGAGATGCCATATAACGTAAAGATGCTATGCACGAAGACAAAGGAGAGTGGAAGGGTCATTTTGCGTCATCGGAAAACCATACCTAAACAGTGGGCCGGGAATACTTGAACTAAGAAACCGGAAGCTGTTGATCATCAAGAATATAAGTCAGAACTAAGCAGCAGTAAAGTGGTAATAATTTTTGGATTCCCAGTTGGCATTTTTGCATAACCCGAGGTTAGCATTTTAGATCCCCATGATGGCAGTCCATAACCAGTGCCAAACGAAAGTGTAAACGCATTTCACCATATTTTCTGGCCACCTGATCCCATCTAAAAGATCATGCCTCCACATAAAGGGTCGAGTTGTCTGGATAATCACTGATGAGTTGCCGTTGATAAAAACCACATGAAGAAGGTCGGCAGATCCACAAACGTCTAGTGAAACATCTGTTCGGATTTTTGACTGGCACTAGTGTTGAGAAGGAACGGTGGAGGAACTTCCAGTTTAAAACAAAAAATCCCCTATTTTCGGTGGGGTTGATTGGACAGTCATAAAATCCTAGAACAAAGTCTAACAAAATGGACGAAGCCTACAATTGCTTGTAAGTGAACGCATTTAAAACCCCCAAATGTGGGCTTAAAACATTGTCTCCTGCGTCCCCATTAAACGTTCAAGTCTTTTTGATTAATGGCCCTTAAATCAGTTTTGGAAGACTGACAAACATTTTGCTTGTAACAACAGTTCACATACTATAGTAGATTCTCCGCAGAATCTACTGGAAGATTTGTTAGGAAAATGAATTCATGGTTGGTTTTAGGGTCCAAAGTGAAGAAGTATGGGTTCTTCTAGGCGTGCTTCGGCAAAACCCGCCTTTATATCCGCTGTTTCTCAAGGCTAATAAGAAAAGGGATTATAGGATGCTTTTATCACTATGCGACACCCGCCGGCAGTCGCATGACGAAGGCAGCCGCGATCGTTAATGTAAATGTCTGTTTCAACAGGAACCCTTTCATTCGTTAGATTCTACTCTCTTACTGCCACTAGTAATTAATCTGACCTCCGTATCCTAATTACTTTGGCAGTTTAGTGTGTGTATCTTTTCTGTGTTTTATACCTCTTTGTTGTTAGCACAGAAAGGAATGACATACATTTACTGGTTTTCATGCCAAGACTTACATCAAGTTCAAGAGGAATCATTCAAGTCTACACCGTTTAAGGAAAATACAATCAATGATGCACTAAACTACTGTCTTCTCAGATTTGGTGTGTCTTCAGATGAAAATAATTGTCTATTCGTGATGTCTTCGTCTCCAGACTCAGAGGGATATGGAAATTAATCTCGACATACCGTCTCTGAATTAATTCGAATCATTAAGTTTACTTTTATGAGATAGTCGTCCTTTACGGTCTTGTTAAGATTTCAGTAAACTCATCCCACCCTGTTGCAGAGATCGAAGTTATGGGTGGATTCTACAAAAGGCACTGCTTTTACATACGCGCGCAAGAACAAGAGTTCCTATTGGGGCCGAGCGCATACGATCGTGCATTCTAGTTAAACCATTACAAATATTCCTCCGCGAATTGGAACTCCGAGCTAATCAAAGTCGCTTGTGTAAGCTTATTTTTGTTACAATTGTTTGGAACGCGATGTACAGTGAGTGACCGATCTCATGAAATGCTAACCGAAATTCTGGTATTCGTTTTCGATTAGGAAGAATTACCAAGGTATGGTAAGTGATTTTCTATCAAACAGGTAAAAGAAAGCATATTTTCGTTTGTGTTTTTTATGAACTATATTTGAATTCATACGGCCATCGAAAATCAATGTGGAAAATGCAAGCTACACAAGTAATCACGCTTTTACCGAGTACGGTTTCTGTAGGAGATCGAAAAGGAGTGCATTCAAATGCCGACACCCTGCTGAGTCCGAAGTATTATAGGGTTATGTCGCATGATATTCAGTATAACAACCATACTTTGGTAATTCTTCCTAATCGAAAACGAATACCAGAATTTTGGTTAGCATTTCATGAGATCGGTCACTCACTGTACATCGCGTTCCAAACAATTGTAACAAAAATAAGCTTACACAAGCGACTTTGATTAGCTCGGAGTTCCAATTCGCGGAGGAATATTTGTAATGGTTTAACCAGAATGCACGATCGTATACGCTCGGCCCCAGTAGGAACTCTTGTTCTTGCGCGTAAAAATTTAAGGTCGTTGGAGATGTTGATTCAAGCACTTCTATGTTTCTTACTGAATTACTCGTAATCTGTATATTCACTATTAATTGTCGTCATTTTGGTTACATGCGGGCAAAGTCACGGCGGTAAGACTTTGTCGCGAAATAGAATTAGTAAAGTGAGATCCCCAATTTTTAAACAGTAAGAGCAACTATAGTCATTAAGTTCTAAACTGTGTGAAGTGAGAAAAAGTGTAGAGAAAGTTCTATTGTATTTAATCTAATAAGTCTAATACCGGTGTCTGCCGTTTAGTGTTAGGTAGTTCTATCGCCGAAATAATAGGGCTGCTTTAAATAATTAAGCATGACACTGAAATTCTGGTAAAGTCTCATGGGGATGCCATGCATCGGTATCTCCCGATCACACAACAGAAAACGGATGTTCCGCTTTGCCTTAGGCCTGGCTTCCAGAGCCCTCGTCGGTGGTTGCAAAGTGACGAATAATAAACAATCAAGAGGCATTACCGACAAGGCCAGTGGGAGTGGAATTACCCTGTCAGGTTTGTTTGCCTCTCAAACGTCGGGACCTCCCTGTCTAGGATTGGGTTGCTGCTAGATGATGACAGTAGAACCCTTTGAATTGAAGGCAATTCAACCCAAAGTTCTGAAGTAGTTGTCTCTATCAAATAGGCCAGACTTTGAAAATGGCGACAAGAATCACAAAAAGTATAAATTGCATTAGTCTTCCGATAGAAGATATGTTGCGCAAATTCAAATCTATCCATCTAGACATCCAACCCCCTAAAAGACTTAAAGCTTCTTCGAAGAACCTTTTTGATGCATATTTTACAGGTCTAATGGTACTTGTACTACATAGTGACGCAAAAACCCTTTAATGGCTGCATTATTTGCCTAAAGATTAGTTGGCCTTTCTCAACCTCTCTCAACATGACCACAATGTCAGTAAACCTTCTGGACACAGATCAGTTTTAATAGACATATTTGGACCAACTTCCGCGCCCGGACGACACCAACTAATGCTTCCCCGTCCACATCTGCTTTGCCGCCCATATCGATAACCCACCCTAACGGTGTTCTCAACCCCCGTCGCCATCCTCCACCATTATCCCCGCCTCAACACATAATGTGACGGCTCTTGCCTCCACCACCAATGTAAACAATCCTGACGTATTGTCAGACCTCAACCTCACCACCGCCAACACCAGTGATGTGGACTCGGTCCCAACCTGTCCTTATCGCGACCGCACATTCACCTCGCACATCGGCCTGATCGGTCACTTGCGAATCCATCGCATAGAGATTGACGGACCAGTGTTTGGAGCACTAACCTATATTCGTCGCATCCACCTCCACTGTCCACGCTGCATACGCACATTCACTCACCGCATGGGCCTATTCGGTCACATGCGTATCCACGACAGCCGGATTCGTTTCAGTATCCTCACGCCTAGCATGTCCATCATGACTAGACCAATCCACACTTCATCGTCCAGCACGGCCACCGCCAGCAGCTCCTCCTCCTCTTCCTCCCCATCTTGCGCCTGCTCCTCCTGCTCCTGCTCCTCCTGCTCCTCCTCCTCC
>CACRXP010000107.1:881230-949525 GCA_902702965.1 Spirometra erinaceieuropaei | reverse complement strand
TAGAGAAGCAACCGCCGCAACCTGGATCTCAGCTCCGATGGTCCAGATTATCAATCCAGTTGATCAGCCACTGACTTTTAGGGTAACGCAATATCCAAAAGAGTATTACGTTAAAATGGAAAAGCTGCACAGGGCAAAACTCGCTTATTTTCCCTTCTTACGTGCTGTCCCAGCGTCCAGAATGAGTTAGGTCGGCTGGGGGCAAAACTGGACTCGGAAGCCGACGTAGAGAAATGCCCCTTCTGCCGTTCACTACACATGTAGTGGGCCTTCGTCTAAGCTTTTGTAAACACCGCAAAACATTTTAGGTCTCGCAAGATTTTCAAGGTTGACATTCTGAAAAAGGATTTCCCGAAATCATATCATTCATTTATGAGCCTTTGAATAAAAGATTAGACGGGGCTGCATGTTATAAAAAAAACATCGCTGTGTGCTCAACACTGACCGATTTCGAAAACCCTTAGGTCGGTTATCCTCCTCTGTAGGCTGCCCAAAGAGACTTAAGTGATTAATCACACAAAAAGGCGGAAAAAACCTAAAACTAAATGAGAATATGTCACCGTTCACCAAAGAAAGGGTTTTTCAAAAAATCGAGTAACACTCAAACTGATAGAAACTTTGGTCTAATGTATCAGAAGTGATCTTTGCTTCGCTGGTCATACGACGAACATTCTTTCGCCAATCAGGATCTTGAGCAATGTCCCCAGATAAAGTACGAAGGTTATCCATCTATGTGACAACGGCAGTAAGACGGGACGGGAACTGGTGCAGGCTTAGGGATCTGATACCAGCTCCATCAACGGACACGTTGGTATGCCCCCCCCCCCCCCCCCCCCCCCCCCGCGTTTCTTTCACGCGTCCAAGAGGCGCGACCCAATTCCCGGCCAAGGACGCACGCCGTCACGACTCAGCCTTATCGTGAACACAACCCCTCCCCCCCCTCCACCCTTGTTCCCCCTTCCTTTTGGATTGACAATAAAAACTTCATTTGACGTTACATTCTCACAGTCGCTGATGGTGGCCTACTACACAAGACCAAAAACCCAGGCTAATACATGTACTGTCCCAGTGATCGCGCTTCTATCTTCTTTGCAGCACAAGTATACTTTCTTAAATTTGGAAACAAATTACAATTGCAACGTCTTATTTTCCTCCGAAATCCCTGTTATTAGGTTTGTGAAGTGTAAGTACGCACAAGAGAGTACTGTGAAACATCCGCAAAAGACACTAAACAGCAGTGACCCCACTCTACTCCCCGAGAGCCGCGGTCGGCTGCCGTAAAGCTGCGCCGGTCACGTTGTCCGCGTCAGGGAATAAACAAATCAAAATCACTTAAATTCATCAAATGTCTCTTTGCTGTAAAATGACGACACGCCTGACTGCAGCCATTCGACTGGCTGCAGCATGTGCCCAGACAGCCACAGACGTTCATGCCTCACTTGAACTTACAGCCCACTTGACACAAGCAGTCTCGAACTTTCTCCGAAGCACACATAAAGGCAGCTGGAATCACAGCCCCACTCTCTGCCTGAAAGTTCGACCGTCATTGCCGACGATGTCCGCTGTGTGCGCCACAGCAGAGTGAGGGCAGGAACGGTGACATGCGCGTGGTTTCTTCTATAGTGATAGAAGACTTGTGAAGCATCTACCACACTCTCTCCTCCTGCTCCACCTGGGCCAGGTGCCAAGACAGAGTCAAGAAGACCAGAGGCGGAAGAGGGCGCAGGTAAGAACTGGAATAGCACTTCTCGAGGCCAACCGGGGCATTTTATCCACCAAAGTACCACAGAGAAAACACACGACCACTAAGGATGTTAGAATGAGGAATCGAGCTGATATCCTAGAGAGACCTCCAATCCCTTCTCAGCCCTCTGAACGAGAAGAACAGGTCTAATCCCGATAGGAAGCCTCACACTTTCTGACATAAGTCTCCTGTCTAAACGATTGAATTTTAGTTCCTTGAGCCTATTCTACCATCTTCTGCCACCACCGAAAACGTGCTCCCGGACATATGCACTGTGCTACTGCTCTCCTTCGAAAAGAAGCCATCAGCGAGCCTTAACAATCGAAGGAAAAAAATGATCCCCATTTCTGAAGTCAGGAATTAACAAGGTTGTTTTATGTGCTGAGGAAAGTTTCATAACCGTTTCCGTGGATATGACTGACTATGCCTACAATGGAAACCGAGCCTTTAATGACAGGGAAATCTACATCCCACATGCCGTAGCTGTCGAAAAGGCGAATGGGTTCGCTCGACTGAGATTCATAAATCCTAATGGCTCCAGGTTTATGACTCAGTGAGCACATATACGTATAACCTAAAGGTGCGTCAGGCATATGCACCACTGAGGATCGTGGTGCCGCTCGCTGGATCACCTATTTACCGTCTTATCAAGTGGTTGCATAGGTACCTAAAACAACTAGTTCGATGCATAGCAATGCGGCATTAAAAACTTTCATCCAACTTTTCAAACGATCTAAAGTCTTAAAGTGAACTCCGATGAAGGCCTTCTGTTATTTGGTGCCAATGTCTCGTTTTCTTCATGACGGCATGAATTGGCAATTGAAAGTATAGTTTCACGTTTACGGGACAATGACAATTGACAATTCCAGCAGAAAACATCGAAACTTGCATATTTTGGACAATGGCTCGGATGTCATTCTCATTAAACGAGAGCTTCTCGTCGTCAATGGGCTGTTCACAACGCCAACGGCATTGGCAATAAACATCTTAAGTGGCTCAATCGAATGCAACTCGGAAGTCAGAAGTCTAAGAGTGCTGCTCATGATAGGAAGTGAGTCAGTCGAGATTTAAAAGGCTTTAGTGGTTGAAGACTCGCCACTCGGCGCAGAACCGTCCGTTAAAAGGATAGCATCTTCGTGGCCACACTTGAACGGTATAATGTTCGACGAGCTCGCTGACTGCAAGGTTGACTTACTCATTGGGAATGATACTGCGGAAGCTCACTGGGTACTTGACCAACGTCTGGGTGGCAAAAGGGGACCATTCGCCGTGAAAACATTACTGGGTTGGATGAAACCTGGATCTTCACGTGACAGACTAAAACAGAACGCCGTCTGTAACCCAATTGTAAATTGAGAAAAGAATGCGGCGCGCAACATTAAAAGACTATACGACCAGGGGTTTTCGGACACTTCAACAGCGTCTGCGAGTCACTCAATGGAGAATAAACGAGCATTGGCTATTGCGCTATCTTCCGTTGCACTGATGGAGGGGCATTACCAGCTGCCACTCCCTTGGCGAAGCTATACGCTGAATTTACCAGACAATCTTTAGTTGGAGCGTAAACGACTAATCCATCTCAAGAGTAAGTTGGGTCGAGAGCCCGGATTACTTCGGAAATGTGAGTAAACACTCCGTTCGTACATGGAGAAGGGATACATTGAGCGAGCTGACGGCAACAAAGCGTTTCCAGTTCCGAGCCACTGATACTTACCTCAGAACCCCGTTATCAGTCCGCGTGTTGTATTTGACTGTGCTGCCAAGTGCCAGGGCGTGTCTATGACTGCCAATCTGTACCAGGGATTTGACTTAAACGCTAAGTTAGTAAGTATTGTTGGGTTTCCGACTTGAGTGAATTTCAGTGGCAGGGGATATAGAAGAAATGTTCCTACAAGTGAAAGTGGACCCGATAGATCGACCTGCTTTGAAATCTTTGTGGTGGGAAGGTGACGAGCTTGAAGGAGAGACAGTTGAGTTTCAGTGGACATCTCATTCATTCGGATTTACTTTTTCGCCCTTTGTACCACCTTTGCGTTACAAAAAACTGTTGAAGATTTCGGTTCATTCTACTCTTTATCAACTTGCAGAACAATTCACCAGAATAGATACGCTGATGATTGTCTGATTTCGTTATGTGATGTTGATTCCGCCAAATGTTTTGTGGACGAAATTTGTGAACTCCTTTCTCAAGGTGGCTTTCGTATGCGCAACTGGGCGTCCAATGACAGACGTATGCTCTCAGTTGTCAAGGCGACCGACCGTTCTTCTGGTATGCGAAATATTGCCATCAATCACCTACCTATGGGTCGAACTTTAGGGCTGCAGTGGGATATGCATTCCGACATTCTGGTGATAAGCTTCAATATGCCCACAAAATCGTTCAATTATAGGAGTATTCTGTTTCGTTTTTCCTCGCTTTATGAACCTCTGGTTTTCATTTCCGTTTGGGTGATAGCAGGGAGGTGTTTACTGCAATCGTTATTCAAAAACGAACCGAATTGAAGTAAGAAGCTTCCTGGCATCAAGAGCTTTCACTGGGAAAACTGGATCTCTAATTTACGGAGCCTGAAAACTTTTCGGCTAGCCGATGTCTAAAGCCAAAAGATGTAAGCGATCCGATGCGAGTCAAACTACACGTGCTTTGCGATGCGTCAGTAGCAGCATACAGTGCAGTAACATATGCTCGCTTGGTAACAATCGGGAGATGGCACCCAAAAAATCCTTTACCTAGAAATAATACCTTTAACAGTGGACTCAAACGCCTTCAGGCTATAACAGCGGTTGCAGGCCTACTTTGACGCACTACTTGAACTTTCCGCAACGGTCTAATATGGGCTGGCTGAACGAACATCGCGGGAGGTTGCATGGACGATGGTCGCTGTTGCCCAGCCTTCCCCATCGTTACACACGTACACCTGAATATACGGCATACATTCGCATTATGGCAGTTTATTACAAAAATCAAACAAAAATCAAACAAAATCAAATTTAAATAGGATAAGTCTGCACAACATGGGACAGGAACAGTTCCCAGGCATCTGTCAAAGACATGGCATTGAGGCCAAACCAAAGTCGATATTGTACTTAGTCTATGTGAGCCCACACAGCTTGACCACATATAGGGTTTCCCTCGTGGAGTTTCCTTTTCAGTCTACTCCAGTATGCGCCAGTGGCATTGGTTTGCCGTCCGGTGGTAGGGTGCTTGAATTTCTTTGAGTGGTTAACAGAGAAATGTAGATAACTCTCTGGGGGAAGACGATTATACAACTTCCACTCTTCGGTTACCACTATACTGCCTTTGGTGACCCATTTTGTAATAACGTAACGGAGAGCGGGCCAACTTCGATCATACACCTGTCCAAATGGGGCTTTCCGTCGGCTAGTATCGTACACCCCGACCAGCTACCACCCATAAAACCTTTATTACTACCTGTCCCGTAAGACAGGCTGCTTTGGTTAGGCGGATTTTTTGGGTGCCATCTCCCGATTGTTACCACTCGAATTTGTGTGAATCGTTAAAGTGCCCGTCAACTCTTCTATACAATCATTCCGTGACGGAACTAATCATCCATTATTTTCATGAATTGGAAGGCCATTATGGAACAGCCCAAATAAAAAAATTGGGTTCTAAAAGGAACCGCTCCTGTCAAACATGTCATTGGTAGGTTCCTACTTTGCAGACGCAAATTTCGACAACCTCAGGGGTAGACGATATTCCACTTCCCTTAAACAGAACAGAAGTCGGTTGGTATCTTTTTAAGTGAGTTAGGGTGGGTTATTTTGGTCCGTTGATGGTCGAACTTAAACGATCTTTTGAGAAACGAGTTGTGTGTCCAGCTACTTACAGACGGGAGCGGTTCATCTTGAGGAACTCATTAACCTCACCAAAAACTCTTTCATTCAGTGTCTTATGAGATTCGTGAGTAGACGTGGACGTCCCACTGACATTTACGGCGACAACGGAACAATTTTTTGGAACAGTAGCGGAACTCCGAAGGAATTTACACAATTGGGACAAAACGAGAGTGTCGGATCAAGTGCTAACTCAAAAGAGACAATGATATTCTAACTCATCCGCTACCAGCCATCGGGGGGGGGGGTATTTGGGAACGCAAGATCAGGTCTTTACCGCGGATTCTTATTGCTCTCTGCAAGGAACAGTCTCTGACGTGCAGCTCAGTACCCTCCTCATGAAGGCTCAACGTGTATCGAATACTAGACCGCCTGTCCCGCTAACACCGGACAGTAAGGACTTGGAACCGCTTACCCCGAATAGCTTATTTTTGGTGAGAAACTGTCCAGTGCTAACTGGCAGTGAAGATTTGGTGGAATGTACCACGTCGGATAGAAACGGGTGTATTACCTCGCCGGCGTGTTCTGGAGACGTTGGAAAAAAGAATATCTCCCAGATCGCCAGCAAAACCGAAGTGTTTCAGAGAATTCGCGGAATCGAAAACAAGTCATATTGTTTCAGTTCCTGGAGAACGCGTATCTCGTGAGAATTTCCTTTAGGAGTAATAGATACGTGCAAAAAGAGTCACGACGGCCTCGTTAGAACGATGTATAGTAGAACGATGGCGGTCTTTTAAAAAGGGACGCTAGAAAGATTTGTTTGCTTGAGGGTCAGAACAGTCGTATACTTTTAAAGCCGTAGGTTGATTCCAAGAGCCGGACTCTATGTAGAGTGGAGAATTGGGGGGCGGTGTTGTAACCAATTGGTCAACGTTTGGAATCCTCCTCGCCCCCATAGCAAGTGCTTCCTATTTTGGCTCCCCGTTGACGTTCCCCTTTATCCTTTTATAGGCCTCTTTCACGCATAATTTGTGTTCTTGTAATTAACTCGTTTTATATTTTGACCTTTAGTTAGAAATTTGATTTGTTCGGATAGTGGCAACGGATTTCTTTGGCTAGGGTATCCATTTTTGAGAGTTGTATGTTTCCCATAATTACCTATATTCTATCAGTAGTACCGTATATACATCGAAATCTGTTTTTTTGGCTTATACGCGCCACTTGGATTAGCAAAGAATTCTATATGAACCATGGTTCGCAAAAATGACTACGTAAGTAGCATGAATTTTTGCCCCTCATTTCTGACACCTTTATAAATCCGACTATATTTTATAGAAAATGTGCACTTTACAAGCAGCATTAATAAATTTGCTGGTGCGATGCTGTAAGACTGGACATCTCACGGCATTAAAAACCTCATAATTATAGGCTTTTTTAAAAACGGAAGATGCCCTATTTTCAAGTATAAAATTTTAAGAAGACGTGCTATCAAGTGAGTAAAAGAGAGAACATTATTGTGCACGTTTTCGATAAAATTTATTTGGATAAATAAGGGTGCTGAAAATCAAAGACAAAACTTAGTGCTATTTATGTGGTCCTTTTTACGGAATGTAGTTTGTGCAGGCAGTCGAAGAGTAGCTCGTTCGAAAGCCCGTATCCTAGCCTGACTGGAATATCTTGGTATTGTGTCAAGCGATAATTAGTATTAAAACCCCGCTTCAGCGATCTTTTCTGGTCGAAAACGTATTTCGGAAGTTCAGTTAACATTTTATAAGATAAGGCATCTACGGCTCCTATTTGCTGTCCTTTGATGCCGAGACCGAAAGCAAAACAACATAGTCATGGGCTGAACAGACGATCAGCCAAAATTTTTAAAATATGTCCTGGTATCATTTGTGAGAGGCATGTGATCACTTGAACCACATCAGGGCACCCAATCTATCGTCAAAAATAGCAACAAGACGGAATGCCGAAGCTGCTGGAGCTCTGACCAACACAGCATGGACGCGAATATTTAGGCAGCTTTTTTGCTACTCCGGCCAATCAAGGACAGGGAAAATCTTGGACATTTCTTGCCATGACGGTCTATGTGGACCGGATAATCTGGCGGCGACGGGTACTTAGATGCATTAACTGTTTTCGAAAGAGGTGATTGTGTCTCTGCCTAATTTTTTTCAGCGTTTGTGTCAGCGAGCGGCGCCTAAGGTATTTGTTGTGTATTAGTTGCCATAATAATCAGACCAAGTCTTGTCTAAGAGGATAAGGTGGAAGACACGGGGTTAGACACGCCTTGCAAGGGACTTTTAGCTAAATTCCAGGAGGAGCACCTATTTCCGTGTCCTAACTTTAGCCTTAACTTTCCTACCCCCAACGCTAACCTCAACCGCCTCTGGAGTTTAGAGCAAGACCACCTGTAGTAAGGGGAATACTTATAGCTATGACCTACAGACGCCAAAATAGGGGACTTATCCTTTACATAAATATGAGCTGTTAGCTTGTGTAACAGTGGCCGCTGGCGAGGCCGGGACATCTGCTAACAGTCTGTGACCTCGGTCACTCCTATAAGTCCGCAAGCGGAGGTTATGCAAGGTAAGAACGCCGGGGAACTCTGCAAGCACAGCGAATAATCTGGACGTGATAGAGCATTACAAAAAGACGCGAACTGCGCGATTATAATGACAAGCCACGCGTCTATAAACGGGCTCTTTGGAAAGCAATGGAGACCGGTTGCATGCTCGGTAACATAGTGACTAAGTCAAGGTATATCATAGACCAGTGGAAATAAACGTTCGGACATGAAACGGATAAAGCGATTGTTCTGCAGTCAGCGACGGCGTCTAAAGAAAGGAAGATTCTTCCCACAGTCTTCATTAACTATGCGAGAAATTCAAATCCCTCCACATCACTCAAGGACTACGAGGTTAATTTAAAACAAAGCCACAAACCGACCGGAAGCGTCCTCGTGCAGCAGCAGCAGCAGAAGCAGCAGCAGCAGCAGCAGCAGCAGCAATAGCTATGTCCTGCAGGCGTGCGCGGAACGCAGCACCTACTTCAGTCCTCCGATGCGAGAGCAGGCGACGTGGATGCACCTCATCTCAAATTACTCGTATCTGCCGGACTACGCCGAGGTTTGGAGCTGTGACCAGCGTGAAGTGCTCATGACTAAGGCACTGTGTGTTGTCGGTACCCCCCAAAGCGGGCCACGCGATATATGCACTTGACCAGCTTGAGGGTTAGATCGAGGTCCCGCAGGCGTTGCCGGAACTGCTCACTCATAATAGATTTCAAAATCTTGGGTGTGGCGACACACCACTGTTGCGGCTTCAGGCCGCACCAATTGGGATCCGTGCTGCCTCTCATTATTTTGTGATGAGTGAAATCCTGGTCACTGTCTGTTGTGAAGGAGGAGCTATGGTGGTACGCCTGGGTGCGGTTTTTTGTCCTGCCAGCCACCTGCACCTTCTCTCGCCTCTGGTCTTCTTGACACTGTCTTGACACCTGACCCAGGTGAAGCAGGAGGAGAGAGTGTGGTAGATGCATCACAATTCTACTATCACTGTAAGCGAAATTACGCGCATGTCACCGTCACTGCCCTCACAAATACGCAGACATTGGACATTGTCGAAATCGACGGTCACACTGTCGTGTGGTGCCGACTGCTGCGTTGATCACCACGGTTTCATCTGCAAGATGAGACTCCAATTACAACTGCACAAGCGGCCTCAAGACAGCTTCGTATCAAATTAGTTAAATCCTGTATTGCTTGATATGACTAAACACCGATTGAAGCTCAGCATTTGGATGAACTCCAAACTGCAAGGAACGAAAACCCTGTAAGCTCATCCCATTGTGGAAACCAAGTGGAGGAATTTCCTGAATACTATCCAAGTCGATGCGATCGAAGCCCTTAGCTGTGCTAAACGTAATTACCAGGATTGGTTTGATAAAACTGACAAAAATGCCTTTTCAAAAAAATGCAATATAAACACGACAAACACCATCAATGGTAACGACGCCAATAAAGCCGTGTACGTCTGTTGTCGAGATACAGTACAACAGAGGCTGTGGTATATGCAGAACGACTGGCAGACTCGTAAAACTGAGGAGATCCCGAGATGTGACGCTGGTAAAGAGATGCAGAATTTGTTCGCTTTCATCAAAGCTAACAAACAAGTAGCACTGTGCAGTTGTTGAGCCAGGATGTAGCAGCCGCGCACTGGTTGGGTGGCCCCAACCACGTTTCGACAATACGCGAAGAAGTTATTAACCGATACCTTCAATTGGACATCCACGACAACCTCAATCGTAAGTATTCCCTCCCAGAGACAATCAGAGCAGTGCAACAGTTTCCAGTAAAAAAGCAGCGGAGCACACGCAATTCCCGCAGATGTCCGTAAGTACAACAGCCCACAACTATTGGAAAAACTTACCGCACCATTCCAGGAGATGCGGTGACGAGGACACGTCCTCTGGGACTTCAAGGATGTCACCATCGTGGACATTTACAAAAGAAAAGTGAACCGAAAACTGCCTGACAACCACGGAGGCTTCGTCCTCCTCAACAAAGCAAGAAAAATCTTGGCCGCTGTTCTATCGTCAGAAAACATATCTGGAGCAGGGACCTTTTTTAGAAACGCAACGCGGATCTCAAAAACACCGCGAAAACACAGAACTTATCTTCTCGACCGCCAAATTCTGGAAGAGTGCCAGGAAATGAGGAAGAAGCCTAAATATCACCTTAGTCATCGTGGTGAAGGCTTTTGACGCCATGAATCGCGAGTGACTCTGAAAAATCATTCTAAAGTCCGAATGTTCGGAGTAATTCATACAGTGGTAAAACAACTTCAGGACAGAATGATAGCCTCAACACGATCAACGGAACAATTTGTGAAACATTTGTGGAGACTAGAGGGGAGAGGTAGGGCTTCATTCTAGCCCTCACTCTATTCAAGCTATAACAAAGCTATAACTCCGATGGCGGGAAAAACAAGGTCACGAAGACGTGCACGCAACGGTAGCAACTGCGCCGAAGACGAACAAACTGATTGGCCTTGGTGACCTCAGTACCTGCGTCGGCACGGACCATGTTGCCTGGGCGGTAGTGTTCGACCGCCATGGGATCAGCGGCAGCAGCAGCAGCAGCAGCAGCAGCAGCAGCAGCAGCAGCAGCAGCAGCAGCAGCAGCAGCAGCAGCAGCAGCAGCAGCAGCAGCAGCAGCAGCAGCAGCAGCAGCAGCAGCAATAGCTATCTCCTGCAGGCCTGCGCGGAACACAGCACATACAGTGGTAAAACAGCTACTGTTCGCCGCTTTGCTGGTGGACACGTACAGTGCGTGACCTTTCTCATGAAATGTTGACGGAAAATTTGAAATGCGTTTTCGATTAGGAAGGATTACTTGGTCGCGGTTGTGATACTGATTATTATAAGGCATACTCTTATAACATTTTGGACTCGGCAGGATGTTGGCTTTTAAATGCACTTCTTTTCAATCTCGTGTAGAAAGAGTGCTCGGTAAAACATGACTACTTAAGTAGCATGCATTTTTTCCATTGATTTTCGATGGTCCTGGAAATTCAAATATATTTTATAGAAACCACAAACAAAAATATGCTTTCTTTTAGTCAATCAATAGAGAATCACGTCTTCTTTATATTTTATACTTAAGGAAGGAGTATAATTAGGTTTTAAAAAGTTTTCTAATTTCCGAAAAATTTGGAGCCTGATCATTCGTTGCATTAGCGCTTAGTGATTACACTCTACAAGGCGCATGCCTTCCGCGTAAAGAAAATCCCATATTTTTCTATGTCATTAAAGAGATACTATACAGGGTCCATAAAATTTTGCAATGGATGTGGAGCATGTTGTGCATTTCATGAGGAGCAGTGGTAAACGGTCAGGTACGATGCTATGTGAATGGACATATGGCGGTCTTAAAAAGTCTCATAATTAGAAACTTTTTTAAAACCTAATTATACTCCTTCCTTAAGTATAAAATATAAATAAGACGTGATTCTCTATTGATTGACTAAAAGAAAGCACATTTTTGTTTGTGGTTTCTATAAAATATATTTGAATTTGCAAGACCATCGAAAATCAATGGGAAAAATGCATGCTAATTAAGTAGTCATTTTTTACCGAGCACGCTTTCTACACGAGATTGAAAAGAAGTGCATTTAAAAGCCAACATCCTGCCGAGTCCAAAATGTTATAAGAGTATGCCTTATAATAATCAGTATCACAACCGCAACCAAGTAATCCTTCCTAATCGAAAACGCATTTCAAATTTTCCGCCAACATTTCATGAGATAGGTCACGCACTGTACCCTGAGGAACTGTTCGGAATCTATGTCGACAACCGAACTGTCGCCTGAAGAGCTTTTCGAAGCAATCCGAGACCAGCATCTACCACATTCTAGTTAGCATATGTTACGCGCTGACAGCTCGGCCAACGTGGCCAGCGACGTCCATTGTGTGCTCCATAGCAGGGTAAGAGTAGGGACGGCGACTTATGCGTGATTTCTTTTATAGTGATAGTAGACTTGCGCAGCATCAACTACACTCTCTCCTCGTGTCCCACCTGGGCTTGTTGTCATAACATAGTCATGAAGACCGGAGGCAGGAGAGGACACAGATGACTGGCACGGCGAAAACCCGCCTTCAGACATGCCACCACACCCTCTGTCCACAACGTACACTGACCAGGATTTTACAGAGCAAGAAAAAGGAGGAGTAATTCGGACACCCAACTGAGTAGGAGTGTCGTAAATGCCACATTAAGAAGGAGCCTTTGCAGCCCGACTCTCCGTTCCCCATGAAGGACAGCGTTATTCCGTCAGTTAGCAGCCTTCCAGGCTACGGCTTCCAGCGCACAGTTATGGACTCATCCGCGCCAGATTGTTTATTACGAGGAATATGCTCTGAAATCGCCGTCCTCATTCGGTCTTTTTACTCCCCCGCACCAGTCCGCTGTCCGTACCGGTAAGTTTTCTGGTGCGCGGAGTGGGCTCAGTGGTTGACAGGGCTGGAGAGCCCGTAAAACGTGCACTACATACACGATCTGGCACCCCATGTGCACACGTGAGCACTTGACACAAAAGGGGGTAGGTGATTCGGATCTCACACGTGTGAGGGTGACATCAAGGAGTCATCGTAGGCTGACTCTCCGTCCATCAATCAGCCACTTAACGCACAAAGACACCGGGCTGACCGAGTGATTTGAATTGAAATGTCAGTTAGGAACCATCTAAGCCACGGGTTTCGGCTCATCGGGATAGTCTCGGGCTCATCAGATTGCTTGTAGTGAAAGTCGACGTCGTCCGGTCTACCCTTTCCCATGGACCAGTCGCATCTCCAAGCCAGTCAAACAGCTGACATTGAGGTTTGGAAGAGGTGGTTGACGAAGGTGAAAGCTGCTCACCTGCCAGTCCCACACACGACCTGGTCTCAACATGTGGCAGAGTACCTACATGAGGAAGTAGCTGAAGGACACACTTCTTACTTACGTAAGAGGTGCCTGCGTTGTGCGTTGTCGGAAGTGTTCATGTATGGTGCGTGCAATGATGGCGAAAGTGTGTGATAATGTGGTCTAGTCTGCGACGATTTACGTAAATTTTCGTGAAAACCCATGCGGCGACTTTCTTGCAAGGGCAATGCGGACAGTCGAGACGATGGCGGCGGGTGTATGCTAGTGTTCCAGGCACTGATTCGTCAGCCTCTGTGCGGTGGATTCACAGAACGATTCGCGATGTGCATGTCCGATGATGATGTGGGCAGAATAGGCTGGAATATGCTGAATTGGTCGGGATTGTTATGCCGCTAGGGGTGGCCCAGCTAATGAATGGGGAGTTCGTAGGGCTGGAGATGAGAGATTTGCTGGGTGTGCAAGGCATGTTTGGTCTGTCGGTATTGCGGTGAGTTCCACTGTCGTGGATACGCACACGATGGAATATGCCCATGCGGCGAGGGAATATACGTGGGCAGTCCGGACAGTGAAGCCGGCTGCGACAAGTGTATGTGTAACTCCTGGCACTGGTGCGTCGGTCGCAGAGCAATGGATTTGCAAGTGACCGACCAGAGCAATGTGTGAGACGAATGCGCGATCGTAATGAGGACAGGCCGGGACCGAGTCCACATCGCTGGCAGTGGGGGCGGTGTTACTCAGAGTAGTGCTTGACGAGGCGTCGGCAATATTCTCATCGATGGCGGGAGTGGGAGAGCTGGTAGTCTTCGCTGTCGTAGCGATGGTTGAGTGGTAAAATATGTTCCTTTTAGCAGCAGGCGTGAGTACTCCGCTGATTAAATGCAATGGATCGTTCATATTTGGTTGAGTGGTACTTTTGTGTAATTATAGTAGCTAACATACCTCATGAAATATTAACTGAAATGCTGACGTTAGTTTTCGATTAGAGGGGACTATTTATGCAACGTTGTAGCATTGACCATCGCACGAAGTAATCTTAAGAAACTTCGGACACGCCTGATAGTCGACTTTTGAACGAGGTTCCTTTCGACTGCCTGCGCAAGCCACACTCAGTAAGAAATGACTACTTATGTAACATGGCTGTTTCCATCGATTTTCGATATCCCTACGAATTTTAATATATTTTATGGAAAACATGCGCAAAGGTTTTGTAGCAGACAGACATGAACGGTTGTTTTAATAGACAAGAGCGCTAAGTTTGAGAGCAAGGGTGCCTGGTGTCTGGACACTATCTGTTTGCTTTCTCTTGTTTTTTAGTCGAGGTGCGTGACGAAGACGACTCCCCCTCCCTGATGGCAGCGCCCAACTCCACCTTCCTTGGAAAACTGTGAAACTAACGTTTTGTTGGACTAATAGATCCCTCTTTTCTGCCCTCGTCCTACGTTCCTTTTTCTCCCGTCCTCAAATAAACCTTAGTGTATTACGCGGCTTATCGTGTGCTTGAAGGTTGTTGTTCGATAATGAACACTTGGAAACACGATCCTAACGGTTCACAAACCGGACATAGCGCTCCAATTCCCGACGTTCCGTCCCAGGCAACCCATAAGGACGCGAGTGAGCTCTCGGTCACCGAACCCCTGTCGAGGTCGGACGTTACAGTTTTTTGTTGTGCTCATTTAGTAGTAAATTTTCTATTATTTTCCATTTGAAACTCGAAATAAAGCCATATTGCAATTCTCAACAAGTTGGTAATTATGGGGTTTTTAACACAACGAAGTGTCCATTCATACAAAATTATATCCGTCCATTTAAAACATACTATGAGCATGAGTCACATCTGCGGCAAACTCTTATTAACCTAATATGACATCTTCTTAATAGAGCGGGAAAATGCGTAAATTTCCTTACGCGGAAGGTGTCCGGCATGAAGTTGGTCAACTCTAAGCGCGGGGAGACTGCTAGTCGGGTTCAAAACTAGCCGGGAATCGAAAAAAATTCAGAACAGGAAAAATACCCTTTCTTTAAATATGAGATTTAAAACGTCAGTTGCTATCAGATGAATACATGAATATTTTCGCGCATGTGATGTAATTAAATGTGAAGGAGCATTGAAAGACAATGAGGAACATACCGCTTAAGCAGTGCCTATTTATCGCGTGGTTTTTGTGGACGGCCGGAAATAAGCTCATTCAAAAGCCGGCATCCTGGCGTGATTGAAGCATCTTGGAATTATGTTGCATAATGATCAGTATTATGACAAACTTAAGTGGTCTTTACTAATAGAAAAACATCAGAATTTCAGCTAACATTTCATGAGATAGGCCAGTTGCCGTATATTCTTTTTAAGTGGCTCGGTAGTGTCCGTCATTATCTTATATTCTGGAAGTCTCTTTGGGGTAACCATAAATAGCTGTATGGACCATCTGCTCACATTCTCAGTATGTGACCTAACGCATGAAACTCCTCAAAATTTGACGGATTTACCATGTACATAGTTCTGTGGCCAGTGCAGTGCCATTAAGATCCAGGGCACTTTTCCCCTTCCCCACAACCGGGGAGGTCTCTGTGATATCCACCCGGATATGATTTTATGCATGAGATGATAAGATACGCTTGGCAAGTCGGGACTCATACAAAAGGATTCAAAACTCACAACGTTCCTCTTTCCCAGTTCAATCTCTGTTAGCCGAAATTCTGAAATGCGTTTCCGATTAGGAAGGATTAGTCGGGTGGAGGTCTAATACATGTCATCCTGCGGCATAATTCTATAATTTTTGTGACTCGGCAGGATGTCGATGTTCGAATGCACTTCTTTTCAAGCTCCTGTAGAAACATTACTCGGTAAATAGTGGCCACTTAAGTAGCATGCACCTTTCCCATTGATTTTCGATGGTTTTATAAATTCAAATGTATTTCGCAAAAAAACATGGACAAAAGTTCTTTCTTTTATTCATTTGATAGAAAATCACGCCATCTTTTTATTGTATAATAAAATTTCAGACAAAGTTTCTAATTATGAGATTCTTTAAGACTGTCCAGTGTCTATTCACACAGCATCGTACCTGTCCGTTTACCACTTCTCCTCATGAAATATACAACATAGCCTGCATTCATTGCAAAATTTTATGGACTCTATATGGTATCTTTTTAAAGGCATAGAAGAATGTATGATTTTCCATATATGGAACGCACGCACCTTGTAAACTGAAATTACTCAGAGCTAGTGCAACGGCTCATCAGGCCCCAAATTATTCGGGTATTAGAAAACTTTTTTAAAATCTGATAATACTCCTTCTTCAAGTACACAATATGAAGATGAAGTGATTTACTATCAACCGAGTAAAAGAAAGCACTTTTTGTCCAGGTTTTTTTGCAAAATATTTTTGAATTTATAAGACCATGGAAAATCAATGGGAAAAGTGCATACTACTTAAGTAGCCATTACTTACCGAGTAGTGTTTCTACAGGAGCTCGAAAAGATGTGCATTCAAACGTCGACATCCTGCCAAGCGTGAAATGTTATAGGATTTTGCCGCAAGATAATCAGCATTACAAAATCAAACTAAGTAATCCTTCCTATTCGAAAAGGCGTTTCAGAATTTTGGTCAACATTTCATGAGATCGGTCACGCACTTTATTTTCGTTTTTCCAGTCAAGAGTACCGAGAATTGATCTTATCTTTTAGGCGCAAGAGATTAAACCTGATGCGCCTGGATGAACTCGAAGCCATGGTTTGGAAGGTTGCCAACCGACTGAATAACTCCGCTTTACTCAAGCTGACGGTTCAGTTGCAATCCCTCCTTCGTTATACGGTCTTCATGACAGTTTGGGGTCCCAAAGCCCAGTCCTCATTTGAAGTCCGCTTCAAGTGAGTCTAGATGACAGGGCGTGTGTGACAAACGTAGAATGACCACTTAGATTTTCGGCCACCGCGTCCTGGTCACCTTCAGTATTCTTAACTGTTTTGTCCCTAGAACACGGTAGATGCGGAAGAATAGGTGAATCTCATTGCTTGCGATGGTCAAACCAGGTATGTCAAGGGTGCAACTTAGTAGTGAGAGAGCTCATAACGAGGGTGATGCCTGACGAGGCGTCGGGCATATTCTCACCGGTGGGGGGAGTGAGAGAGTTGGTAGTCTTCACTGTCGCGGCTGTAATTGAGTGACAGTATACATCCATGTTGGCAGTAAGTGTGAATAGCCCGCTGGTTAGATCCAATAGCGCGTTAATATTTCGTCGGGTGCAACCCGCCATTGCGACGTTGGGCTGACGTAAAATTACATTATTGCCCACGCTATTTTGGGCGGAAAGAGAAGTGACCATTCGGGTTTGCGAGCATGCATACCTGATCCAGCTTACAGTTGTTGCGAGTGTTGGCGCAAAGCATTGGTCCGTGTAATGTGCTCGGCTGGGAAAACTCCAGCTAAACAATACAAAGGAGGCGGATTGTGGACGTCGTCGCCTTTGGACGTCCACATCGTGGGGAAGAACGAGGAGCGCCTGCGCAGGTGACTATTATACGGCGAGGCCGCGACCGGTGGTCGCAGGCAGGGCAGACAAGAGCGTCGCTACGAGGACACCTTGAAGACTTATTTCAAGCCCCTGCAAAAAAAACTCGAAGGCTTGAGAGGACCCATTGAATGACTGACAGACATGACATTGGAGTGGTCATCTTCGAACTCAACAGAATAATCATTTTCGGGATGAAGAGGGAGACCCGCAAGGCCCGAAAGCTACGGACCAATGCGCAAATACCTAAGCGCTTAAATCGTGTCCACACTGTCAACGAACATTTTGGGCATGGGTCGGTCTAGTTGGATGCCTCCGGACCCAGTGCAATGTCAACACAACCAAATCGCCTCCAATCTCGTAACACACTACCACTACTGGCAACCCCGGTGTTAACACTCCTTTCGGCCTACAAAACACTACCGTATGGGTCCTACAAACATTTTGGACTCAATGCCAACCGGTAGCCACTGTGGATGCACTTTCTTTTCATACCTGCTGATCCATTACAGCGTCGACGAACCAGCACCCGCAGCGCCAGCAGACAACCGCCACATCCGCTTAGGAGGCTCCAGAACACTCAAACGCCGCATTGGTCTAATTGGTCACGTGCGTAGCCGTGACAGCGAGGCTCATTGCTGTGCTCATGGCAAACCCACCTCCCACATCAGAGTCCCCCCACCACTAGCACTACTAACCTTACCACCAGCAGCGTCGCCACTACTAGTGGCATGGCCACACCGCCAGCCTACTATACACAATCCCACCTTATCGCTGCTGCCGTCGCGCAATTGCATTAGACAGCGGGCTTGCAAATCTATCGCACTGAGAATGGCGTACAAGCATCAGGAGCTTCAATGTACACCCGTCTCACTCGCCGAAGGACATTCGGTCATCACATGGTCCTATCCAGCCATATGCGTCTCCATGCAAATCCGAGATAGCACAGCACTCTAAACCCCGCCATCACACATTGCCCCACATGCCCAGGCCACATATGAACACCTCCACACCTCGCGTCACACCCACGAACCATACCTCGTTGCGAAATCAAGCACGTGGTTCGTCTCGACGTCGCCGACACGACCAGTGAAACGCCAAATATCAGAACACGCACATCTTACGTAAGTCGGAGGAATTTCATTTGATGTTCCAGCAGATTGTATGTGACACAGGTAGACGGGCCGCCTATCATCTTCGTAACGTCTCTCGAACTGGACTAGGCAGTTTGAGTGAAGTGGATACTTCTGGCCTAGACCCCGCATGGAGATGGTGTAGCCACATGCCTGCGAAAATGGCCGATGTCCCTTCTCTTATGAAACCACCGGCTCCCTCCCCGCCCACTATCTTTAACCGCGTTTTCCACGGTCCTCCCCCGCATTCCCCACCGGTTGTTTAGCAGGTATGTCGTCGTCGTCGTCACCTACCAATCCAGATGGTTTACCTCCCTGGGGTAACTCATCTTCTCTGGTATCATTTATCGTTTTCCGATATACTAAACTCCTTGTTCCTAGTGCATATTTTGCACTTTTAACTCTTTCCTCTTCCTGCTTGTACGAGATTGATGACGAACCCAGCAAATATTTTTTTCCCGTTCTAACCCTGTTATTCTTAGTCTTTCACGTTACCCCGTGTGTGTGCTGCCCTCAACACCTCCGGCTATTACTGTCAGCCACTACGCCCAATTTCGTCACCAGCTGGTTGATAGACTCAGATTTTCGACTGATGTACGGGCAAGGTAAAGTTAAAGTCAGAGGAATCCAGCCCACGACACAGCAGCGCATCCCTCGCTGGCAAATTTGGTGCGCTAAATGTCGCGCCGTGGACGGCTGCCAACTGGTGGAACAACTTGGCCCCCGTGGTCAGTACTGTGTACATGGAGTGACTGGTTTGAGGTTTGGGAGTCAGGCTGAATGCCTCCTTATCATTGCCTCTAATGGCACTCTAAAAGCACGTGAGATGTGAGCAACACCCTACCTCCTGAAAACTCGGCACAGTGTCCGTTTTTAGAATTTCTTTCTGCGAAATCTTCCCGATAGTTCCCTCCTTAACATTAGCATCCCAGGCGTGTATATACACATCCACTGGTTTCTAAATCTTGCATAGGAAATGTTAGCCGTTCCAGAGACACCGTGAATTCGGATTTCAAGGCTAATGCGGCTTACGGCGTCCCGTGTAATACATTATTTCTCAGACTATTACATACCAAGACCACTCGTCAAAAGAACATACTAGATCTGACGCTCAGGTAAGGGCCGCGACGTAACAGTAAGCCCGCAGGTGGCCATATAGCGTCAAAAATGCTACACATATACGCATAATAATCGGATGCAGTTAGTTAACTAGAAAAGGGATGAGACTGTACAAGATGAAACCGATTGGTTGGGTCGAGTAGGGGCTAAAAAACATAGCCAACTCTGGGAAAGGTCAGGATATGCAATGTACAAGCAAAGCAAGGCATTGGCAAGCGTAGGTAGGAGCCAAAAGGGACTCCGACCTACTGAGTACCGCATATACACAACAAGCAAACAATTTGCACGTCACCACAATCGGATGTTGGAAAGTACAGATGTAAAGATATGTATGTATATATGTACAAAAACGTGTGCGCGCACGTGTGGAGGGAAGGGGAATAACAGGTTGTGGATTGTGGCCGTGGAATGGGTTGTCAGTTTTAGGTCATATGAGGGGATAAAGAAAACGGCGAGTGCAATAGGGATCGCCTTCAGAGTGCTGCACCAGTGAGGATACAACTAACTCACCCCTCCTTCCCTTAGGCCAGGATACAAAGCAAGGAATGAAAGACATGCAAGTGGTTTAACGGTAGCCCTCGTAATGTAGATATTGGACAGTGTGGCAGGCAGAGGGGGGGATCTGGTCTTGTGCGTGTTGGGAAGCGAGGCTGCTGGGGGGCGGTTGTTGGGGCGAAACGGTCCGTGACTGTTGCGTCTGATGCTGCTTCGGAAAGGCGACATTGGGCATACTTTGACGCTGCGGTTGGAAAACATAACCAGAATTCCAGGACACACCGCTGTTCGGTGGATGCATGAGATGGGGCGGTTGTTGTTGCATGCCAGTTGGAGGTAACCCATCGGGCGTCTGAAGAGGGACGTTCTGGCTCATGCAGATCTTGACTTGCCGTTGTTCCTGCAAACGACCGCCGGCGGGATACGGAGGGGGGTCAGGCACCTGCTGTTGCAACTGTTGTGAATTTAGGCCGTAGAGGACCTGATCGGACTGTTGTTGTTGGTAACGGACGGAATGTTGAGAGTTCTGCCCCATAGTCATGAGGGCGCAGTTTGGAGGCTGTTGTTGAAGAGGACCGCGCCGTATCGGTTGCTGCTGCTGTGACATACTGTCCAGTAAGCCACCACCGACTCCAGAAGGGTCTTCGCCAGTCGACGAGGCGGTCACATTGATGTAGCCGCTCATCTGATCCTGGCTGGCAGAGGCGGTGTCAACGCCCTGAAAGGAGTTGTAGTCGGCTGGAATGGCCTGTGAATTAGAGACAAATCCCGCTGAATCTTGTGACATCATTTGTTGCTGTTGGAAGTTTGGACTTTCGTCCTCAACTAGAACGGGGTAGTAATGTAGGGACCGCTGTTGTTGATTCATGAGCTTCTGTGGAGTCACAACGATACCACTAGTGTCAACTGGCTTTTGCTGCTGTTTTCCACCATACATTCCAACTACCTGGGGTGGCGGACGCTGGTTGGGTGGACATCGACTGACCGCAGCAACGGAAGAGAGGGTGGAAGCAACAGATGCCGGCGTACCTCTTTGACCCATCATTGAGGAAGGCTGTTGGGAGTGTTGCCAGACACCCGGGCGTGGTGTGTTTACCACTGGGCCACCGCCAGCATCGAAGGCATACAAGTCTGCAGTCGCGGTCATGGAGGGTTTAGAGGGATAGGCAGAGTTGCCGCCGAGGGATTGTTGCTGTTTTGACTTAGCGCCGGTTCGCATGTTCCCTGGTCCGTTGTCCGGCGTGGCGTAAGGACCGCCAACTGGCGGAGTTGAACTTTTCTGCTGCTGCGGGTTCGAGGAGCGTCTTACAGAGGGCCGCTTCCGCTTCACACCAGAGCTAGACTGTTGGGATGCCATGGCGGCAGCGGCAGTAGCAGGAGCTGGCGAAGCGAAGTTATTCATCTGTTGATTGCCAACGCCGCCACATATACCCGCATAAGCGTCTGTCAGTTTCACATTACCACGGAAGTGATCCATCATCATCATCATGCTACTCGAATCAGTGCAGATGGGCGGGGGCATCGAGACAGCCGTATGTGGCGGTTGTAAAGAGCGGAATGCGGTCATCTGGGCAGAAGCTGCGGACATTGAAGAGGGGGGAAGGCGTGATTCCTCAAATACCATAGCGTCAGGTGGTGGCGATGGACGGCCGGTGAGCTTGGCGTTGAGCGGCTGCGCCATTGAAAGAGAGTAGTCACCGGAAGGAGGCCGCTGCTGTTGTGCCAACCCGCCAGCAACATTCGAACCAATCTCCTTGGCGCTGAGGGTTGTTGTGAAGTCGGGTGTCCCACCACGACTGACAAGGGCAACGTTTGGTTGACCGTTGGCAGCAGTTGCTGTTGTTGTGAGTTGCGTTCTACTGCGCTTACGGCGGGTCACTGAACAATTGGCAGGTGACTGCTGTTGTTGAGGGTGGCCCATGGGTACCTGGGTGTTTGGCGGACCTACTGCGTTCTGCGTGCCACGAATGCCCGGGACTTTTTCCCAACCATGCATTAGTCCACCATGAGATACGAAGGGTGTAGACATGAGCGTTGGGAGAGGCGCTGACGATTGTTGAGGCGGGGGTTGTTGTTGGTTCCCGCCGTTGTTGAAGACACGTCCCATGTCGGACCTGCTGTTCATAGTCTTAGAGGAAAGCCCCGATGAGGATGGAGGCTGACCTGGGGGTCGGTTTTGAGCAAGAACGGAGGGATTTACGTTGAACTGAACACCACTCTCTGGAGATGACCGTTGCTGCTGAGAAGCACGCTTAGAGGGAGAGCCATGAACCAAAAAATTTTTGTTCTCAGGGGAGGCTATGGTCGCGGTCGAAGTCGCAACGTCTTCGTTCTCAGGTTCCGGGAATATTGAGTGAAAATAAAATTCCGGGGAACGTCGCATGCGTATAGGATGCTCATGGCTGACCAAGAGGTTAGCTTGCTCTTCCACACGTGTGAGACTGGCTTCGGTTGGAACGGCGCCACACATCGACAACAGCTGGAGACGACGATTTGGATCGTATACATCCCAGGGTGCTAGGCGCTCACGGCCGCTAAAGACGTAGCCCCGCTTGCGAGAGAATGACTTCAGTCCTGAACCAGTGGTCAGGCCGTAGCTACCTAGACCTCGACTACCGCCGCAGCCGCTGGAAGAAAACGAAGATGAGGCAGCAGAGGAGGATGACTTGCTGCCCATTTTTAAATTGCTTGACTTTAGGCTGCCTCCAAGCTTCCCAGTCCCACTGCCACCTTCACCGCGGTTCCCAGCGCCAGGACCTCCGCCGCCGGGCCCCCCGCCGAGCGGATTGACTACCATGAAGGAGTAGCCAGAGCGACCGATGAAAAGGAGTGGTTTGATATACTCGATACCGGCGGTGAAGTGACGGTCAGCAAGCTCTTTACGGATCCGGCGGTTTAAGTTCACGCAGACTTTGCTCTCGGCACCGGTCATTGCAACCAGATTGTGCACCAGAGTGTGCAGCATGTCAAGACAGGTGAAAAAGAGGGTCTGATTGGAGTGAGGCTCCGTGACACCAAAACCGATAAGCTGAGCTAAGAGGACTGCCCAACGAGAAATGCGCTCGGTATCCATCTCGGTACACAGCCTTCTGCCCACCAGAGCCAAACGTAGACTGAGACACTCCTGCAAGACGTGGCGGGTGCGTAAGTTTTCCGGCATCCGGTCGCGTGTCTCCTTAGCGTTGGCGAGGAAAAAATCGACTTGCTCGTAGAGGTAGTCGATTGAGTCAGTTTCCTGCATGCAGACCTGCAGCAAGGCTGAGAATGCCGGATGAGCCAGTATGACTGAATGCCTGAGCACAACTCTTTCCTTGTCTTCGTCGTTTTTGTGTCGCAGGAATTGTTTAATGCTCCGGAGAATCTAAAAAGAAGGGCAATCCGGTTAGGATGTTTGAGTAAATGGTTATGCAGTTGCTGCCTGGCGTCGAAAAGCTCGATGTGACTGACGGTTGGGCATAAGAAAGCGCCTATTCTCTCAAGGATATGAATGGCTTCTCGGAAAATCAGGGCGTTTGTTCTTTTAAAAAAGTATGATTATGAAATTTTTGGAAATACACGCGAACTTTGGTATTAAGAATGTCCACGATCCGACGTCACCTGAAAAAATAGATCTTCAGTTTAAAAACAGACGGGGTTGATGAGTTTGTTTGGTATCGTCGATGGAAGGATACACCGAGGATGTGAAAAGTCATGCCAATGCACCTTATAAACGTGTTTAGCATGTTAATGTAGTTTGGGAAACTCAGTGATGACTCGCGTAGGAGTTGGACATGTGACAAGTTGTACCTGCGAAGCGTCTACCCGACGCTCTTTTTTGATACCCCCACTCTTCCGGTGACCGTGGGCGTCGTGACAATCGTCTGCCCAACGCCCCCGCATGTTCGCATCCCGAAATTAGTAGCTTGTGGTCCCAGGTACCATATCTAAAGCTACGTTCCCAACACAAACAGTAGGGGCAGGACACTTTACAACCACACCACTTCTGTAAGTACACTTCTAATTTATTAGTACATGTCTTGGAAAAAGGTGATGATGAAATCAAATGTGAAGTCGTTGGCAGGGAACGCTAGACGACCCTATATGAAGAAATCCGAAAAAAGCAATTTACAAGAACGCAGAATATTTAGCCGCTATAGAGGATTGAAGACGGTAAAGGGCGAAACTAAGCAACCACTGTCGTCACTATACAGTAGGTCCAAAATGCTTACATGCACTTTCAAAAAGAATATATCACTCAACCGAGATAGCCATGATGAATAAGTTAAAAATAAATCCCAGATTAATAAATAGGCGGCATCCTACCTGTCTTTAAGTGCCAATCTTAAAGGCTAGGGGAAAAGTCTACATATAGCATGCACAAAAAACTGAAAGCTCACAAGTTCGGAAAAACAGAGTTGGGTGGATAACATGTAACGCAATCAAAGGATAATGAATGTACGTCTGGATGCCAGCTCTCAAACAAGAAACATCACAACTACCCGCACTAATAGACTTCGCAAAAATAAATACTTAAAAGAAGGGCGTATTCTTTTTAATTCATTTTGATGCCTTTTAAATTCTCTCAAGACCGTTGAGAAGGATGCACTAAGATTTCAAGTTTCATACTCGTTTTTTGGAAAAGTATGATTTCTTCAATATTTTTTAAATCAAAGGTGCGTCTGTTTTCAAAGTCCCTGTAATTAAGGATTTTTTCAGACATACATTCTAATATGAGCATTAATATGCAACCGGGTCCACGTGTATTGCAGCGTTTAACGAGCACCAGACGCCTCATTGCAGACATGTAGGGCTGTGTCAATCTTCCTCTAAGAAAATGTAGTTAGTGCAGCTTGAACGTCCGCGGAACTCGCAAAAACGCAAGTTGTTTGAAAATATGCAGGAATTAGCCAATTTGAGGAACATACAAAACCCGAAGATGATTTAATGTCCATAAAGTGATTGATTAAAAGGACTTTTTGTTTATCCCCTTACAAACACGATAGAATCCACACAGGCTTCGAGATCCAGGGAGAAAGCACACAATCTTCATGCAGTGGCTTTGCGTGTAGCAACTTGACTGGCATTCGGTTTCGCGGTCCCACCTAAATAATCATTTTCCATACGAAAGCACAAAAGGCGTCCTGGGCAATGTTTCAAAGGTTTTGGTGCACATATTTCATATTGGTTCTCGGTTCGTGAATTGGTTCAATTACAAATGGGTAGTAAAATTCTGTTGCTCATATATACAATGCAGGGACCGATTTCTTCACGTTTTGTCAAAAGGGAATGTTCCGGTTTTACAATTGACCTCCGATTAGTGTGCGCTTTGAGACGTCACTTATGTTTCACGTGCTATTAACGTTTACAAAACTAGAAGCAAATCACGAGATCACTTCAGTTTCATAAGACGGGATATCCTAATGTGGATGGAACAGTATAACAAGCATGGGTTGCGTCTGATGCTTTTTGAGCAGGATGCGGACCTTTAACAACAGCAAACAAGAAACGTCTCGTAAATTTGCATAATTAAAATCGAAATAATCCCTTCCCTCAAGCGCAAATTTCGAGAGAGACAATCGGTTGGGCATGGGAATATGGGCCCCAACGTATGAGAGGTGACCTTTTCCTAAATTTCAGGGTGTTAGAGTTCGGATCAGTAAAAGGGTTAGAGTTAGGGTTAGGTTTATGAGGGTTATTGTTAGTGGGGGGGGGTTCGGGTTGGAGTAAAGACACAGAAACAATAACCCCCTCTGAGGTTTAGCGCGAGAAAACCTGTAGTACTGGTGGAGGGTCCCATGCCCAACTGGGCAATCTCACACAAAACAAATGCGAGATGTGAAGATTATGTGCATACTTTCTGAAGTGAATTTGTGCCAGCAGCAAAAATCAATGGAAAAGCCCTGGTCTTTCCCGACTGTGGCTAGAACAAGATGCTGGACTCTCGACCTATAATACCCTGCATGAATCAATCTTGGATCATGCGTCATCTATTCTACGTTGAAATCGTAATCAAATGGCCGGTGGAGCCGACGACTTCAGTCAGTCTTTCCCGAGTTTCGATACATACTACATGCACAGTCTGCTCAAGTGAGCTGTGTCATAGAAGTGGCGAGTAAGCAAGTACGCGGTCGGTGCGCTGGAAGTAGGAATGGTAGGGGATAATCAGATTAAACACTGACAATCCACTCCGGAATCTTATTTCCAAAGAGTTTCTTCGCTCTCCTATTACTAGTCACTGGCAAGTTGACGAAAATAACCTAGCGAAGATGCTTCATTGAGAAGAAAGCGATGACCAGCCACCTAGGGACGAATAACTGGGAAATAATTACAAATTTGTTAAATCCGATCTCGTAAATTTCGATCGGCGCATGAGACCCACTTTCGTGTCCACAACTCCCTCTGAACAAAATTCTACAACTTGCCTACAAACAAATGAATCATGGTTCGTCCGAAAAAACGGAAGCCGTGAGCAAAAGAAAGAGGTATTAGCGGTATTGAAACAAATCACCAGTAAAAATAAAACGCCATGTAGGGCTGTCTTAACCTCTAGGTTTGTATTTTAAAGGTAATAGCGCCCATGCGATGAACAGTTAAACTGGACATACAGTACAGCAGGACATCATACCCATGTAGTACGACGGTCCATGAGTACGTCACGGATGTGTTTGTATGAATGAGCAACTGGCAGTTTTCGCAGACCTAAAGTGTATATGGACCTTCACAATATCTCCGTTGCCACAAAGATGTGTCTGCACAGAACGTCCTCTCGTTTAGTGCTCCTATATGGTTGTGAGCGAGAAAAACTGGCACAAGCTGGAGGTTTCTGATTACAGTTGCCTGAAAGTCAAATGCACCGATTTCGTCTCGAATGAGACAATCGGCACGCCCTACAACGAAGCTCCAAGTTTCCTGGGTCATCTAAGAGGGACAGTTGAGACGGCTTAGAGACGACTTGCGTCGACCGCCTCGCGAGTTCAGCGTTGTTGTTCCTCACTTGACGCCGATGGCTGACTGTAAGTTGGTCCAAAAGATGGCTCGACAAAGCCCACTGCGACATGGAAGTGATTCTCAAATCTTCAATATTCGGTCTTTGTCGCGTACGAATTGGTGGGGCCCACCAAAATGACTGGCGCTAAAACTCGAAAATTCTGACAGGAGATCCCTCAGATTAATCGATTCTGTTTATCCGAGAATGGTGATTCTTGTGCTGATGACTGCATCAAAATAAAACGTTGGCCTATGTATCATGGTACTACTACTACTTTTCTTTTTCGTTTTAGTTCCAGTACGTAAATTGTAAGATGAATAAAGCCATATTATAGGGTGTTCGCGTTCTGATTCTTGCATCCTGATTTGTTCGTGATCTCCCTCTCGTGTGCTTGCTACGGTCCTAGCCACTATAATATTTTCATGAGGTCTCTCCGATTTCGATTACTAGAAAGTACCCTTCTTTAGCTGCATCCCCGTAGTTCAAGTTTCGTCCTTCGGCCTACAGCACCAGGTGACCTTCGCTTCCTGGAACAAAGCGCCTCGGCTACGCCGAGTGCGTCAGAATTTATGTCTTGAGTGAACGTGCATGGAGCGATGAGATTGCACCACATGATTACGGTGGGGTCGTGCTGGTGATGGACTTCAAGCGAAATGGGAAGAAAAACAGATATGAGAGCTACAGCAACAAGTGAAGACTGTTGGGTTGTGAGGATGCCTGCCATTATCATCATTGGGCTGCTCCTGTGCCCATGGTGCGCGGATGGAAGTCAGTCAAATGGGCGTCGGGGCTGCAAATGAGTGTGCAAATTGAACATCCACACTTTATTTTTTAAATTTTACCGTGACCGCCAACATTCGCTAGTCACTTGCTTTATAAAGTCTGTAGAGTGGCCCCAAACGCTGATGACAATACGAAACAACCAAATTATCTGCCAGGTTATTGGCAAGCCCTCTGCACGGAGTGACCCTGTCTACGACGGGGACGGCGACTTCAGTCCTAACTTTGTCAAGGTCGAGTGTCGGCGAGCACTCCGGGCGCGTTCTTAACTTCGATGACCAAACCATAACATCCGCGCTCTCGCTTGCAGTAGACTTTTATCCCTCTTCAGTCTATGTAGTATCATGTAATACCTCTTCAGCGTGAAATTACCGACGCAATACAGAGGCTTCACAATCAAAAGACACTCTGAGAGGACGGCATCTTTAAGTCCTGTGTTGATACTGGCACCCTGTCGCCACGAGATGATTGAGGAAGCCTGGGTAGATTAAGTTGACGCTGATGACTGGGGTCTAGGTATCCTTGTTCCTACCCTCAAGAACAGAGATAAGACAAAGTGCGATAACTGCCGTGACATAAGCCTGACGGACGTTGCTGACGTCATTTACCAGCGACTTCAGGATATGCGTGAATTAAGGATGAGACCCAACAAAGCTGGGGTGTGGAAGCGTACAGTGCGCCGTACTCTAGGGTTCCGCCATGGCTACCAGTAACCGACGCCGTCTGCTTTGCTGACTTCGCAGCAGCGTTTGATTCCGTCCATCGCGAGTCCCTGTGGCGGGTAATAGAGCTAGATAGTATGCCGGTAAAAAGCATCGCCATGATCAAGGCCTACTGGCACTCTACCACTGCGCCGGTTCTGGTCTATAAAAATCTGTCTAAACCGTTCACTATTCGATCTGGCGTTCGTTAAGGTTGAATCCTGTTGTCTATCCTATTCAACTACACCACTGACTGGATTCTCGGGAGGGCCCTTCAAGATTTTGACGGTATTGAGTTTGCGCCCGGATGCCAGCTGACTGATCTCCATTACACAGACGATATCGCCCTGTTAGCTTTAAACTTCGGCAATCTACAGTCAGTGGTTTAACGGATGAATTAGATCGATAAGCCCGCCGGTTTATCCATAAACGCTGGGAAGACCAAATTGTTTTCGAGCTGCATCCCTGCCCGAAATAAGGCACCCCTCGGGATAAATTAATGTCAACTTGAAGCAGACAGCTTAAAATTATGCCTATGACTTTCATGAGAGTGAAACTTGTCCCACGGAAATATCAGACCAGTCTCCTCCCATCGAGCCGTGGCAAGCAGAAGTTCTAAAAACCAGCATCAATGCCGTTTATAGAGCTACATGTGACAGAGTGTCCGTTTTACCTTCTGCCGCGCGCGATCAGTTTTACGAGGCAGTGCAACTCTATCTTGCCGCAAACGCCTTTTGGCCGTGATCACTACCGACCTGTGTCGCTGATCCTACAGTCCATCAAACCAGCATGTATGCTAGTATAGTGCCAACTTATTGCCCTGACGAATTCCATCTCACTAATTGTTGTTCTATTTCGTGTTTTAGCCCCGATACACCGATTAAGAAAGCCATATGCCAGGGTACTCTTTCTTTCAGATTCTTCTAATCAGTTTTGTTCGTACTTTCCCACTCGCGTGCTTGTAGCCGTTTTGATTACAACAATTTATCGTACAATTCAACAGTGGGTCGAGTTCCCAGGCCGGTACGATTCAATGTCAGTAAAATGCCCCAGACGCTTCCAAACAGTGGAGCCACCAGTTCCGCACGCTTCGAAAATTTTATACTCACAGTCAGAATTATGGAGCCAGACAAATAGGGCTATGTTTCTCCGACAGTAGCTTTCGGTTCCTCGCATAGCAAGTTTCTTTTGTGGATGCGACAAGTATTCTCGTTGGAAGTGTCCCGCATGCGACACGTTATGCAGGGGGTGCAGTAAAAGGATCAGTTCCAAAAAGTTTGCGCGGCATCACGAAACCGAAGGTCTTCTCTTCCTCTACACATCCGACCATTTGTGCTGTAGCATCGGCCGCTGCTCCTGACTGTCTTTCAGACGCAATGGTCAAACTACAGACCAACGGGAATAATTTCAAGGTCTCTATGGACACAGAAAATTCTGAGTTACAGTTCGTCTTTCATAGCAGTGTTCTGAAATAACTGGGAAGCCCGAAAATCCCACCGAAGACCTGGCTGCAGCCAATAAAAAGCACAAAACGGGTGGTTGTTGATCATAGCCAAACGATCAACAGGCACACACCCGGTGATGTTACTCCTATTTCAAGATAGAGGAAACGAGTAGACATACTGCGAACTACGGCAAGTACGACCAGAACCATCAGTCCCATGTGCCTAACCCCTTCTGGTAGAGTTCTGTTGAAGGAGAGCGTTCAACAGTCTACATATGATCTGCTCGTTGGCGTCTATTTGCTCTGCTGCAACCGCCAATATGCTCACATACGGTTCGCTAATGGCAGACGAAAAACCGTATTCGTTGACTGCTTGCTTGAAGAGTGAAAGACATCGGTGATTTCCATCAGGAGACGGCCACACCATTACTGCAAGAGCCCATTCTATTATCCCTGACCACCCAACCAACACTGAACGGGAAAGCAACAGCCGTTCCGCTGGAAAGCAGAATGCTGGGGCGCTTGTCGATAATCGTGCGATGCTAGTGGTCAAACAACGATCCTTCATCCACGCTGCCTTCGTAATAGAGACGTCTAAAATGCGCTATATGAAAACCTCAGTAACAAATCTGTCGACACCTTGGCCACTCTATTTTTCGACCGGGGAGGATGTCATCTTATCTTATTGTCCTGACCAAAGTCCATCTCACTAACTGTCCATAAGGGAAAGATAAACTGGGATCCAGTTTTCCTCTTGATCAGGTTTTAACGCCTGCGTGAGATAAATTTGTAATAGGAAGGATTGTCAAACGATCCGTTCTTACCGTATTTTAGCAGGAATTTACATCGTCCCAAACATGCTGTATTCTGGTTTTAGGAATAAGTCGCAGTTTTATCCGTTTAAAACCTGTGCATTCCAAGATGATTTGAACGAGTTCCATTGAAATGTCTTATTTAAGTGCCGATAGGCTGATATAATGGACGCCTTATAGATTATAACTTGCTACGGTAAGGCTGAAGTGATTAGTATACTAAACAGCCGTATTTCTAAAAATACTGGTAGGGGTTTACTCAGTCAGAGATTTCGAAAAAATTAAAGACTCCGAGGTGATTTTTAAGGCGATATATTGCACGGCTGAAAATGGTTATTTTTAAGACGAAATTTCCTAAAAGAAAGTGGAAGATCGTCTGTTCGTCATTTCTTCCTGCACATTTTGTTCGAAATTGCAGTCGCTGACCGATCTCATGAAATCTTAACTGAAATTTGGAAATACGTTCTCGATTAGAATGGATTGCATAAGTGAGGCTGTAACACTGATTATCTTGCGATATAATCTTGTGATATTTTAGACACACCAGGATGCTGGCCTTTGAATGTATTTCTTTTCGGCCGCCTGCAAAAACCGCGCTCGGTAAAAAAATGATTATTCAAGTAATGTGCATTTTCTCCACCGATTCTCGATGTCCCTTTAAGTTGAAATATATTTTATAGAAAACTCCAATATGAATATTATCTGTTGTACTCATTTGGTAACAAATCACGTCTTTTTAGAATTTTATACTTGAAGAGCGTCTTAGGGTCTTAGGAGGTTTTTTATACCTGAATAACTTTGTGTTTTATCAGCCGTAGGCTTTGCCTTTAGAGTCCTCAGTCTACAAGCAGTATACTTCCCGTGTAAGGTAAAACATACTTCTTTAGGCGACAAAGCAGATACCATAAACGGCTCATAAAATATTGCAACGGATATGGACTATCGTATACTTAAGGAGGAACCATGATAGACGGACCGATATGATGTTATATAAATGGAAATGGGACGCTCTTAAGAAATCTCCAAAAGAAACTTTAAAACTGAAAGATACCCTTTTTTCAAGTATGAAATGCGAAGATGTGATTTGCCAGCAGACGGGTACAGGAAAGAATATTTTGTGCATTTTTACCACAAAATATGTTGAAATTCACAAGGCCGTCGAAAAACGATGGGAAAAATGCGTGCTCATTTTTTACAGAGCGCGATTTTTGCAGACGGTCGAAAGAAATGCGTTCAAAAGCACGCACTCCGGCGTAACTGAAATATCCTAGGACTATGCTGCACGAGAATCAATAATGCAAACTCACTCAAAAAATCCTTCCTAAATGAAAACGCATCTGAGTTGCAGTCAACATTTCATGAGCTCGGTCATCGACTGCAGGTAAACTAATATAAAAACATACTGTTTGAATTGGTGTCCTTGAGTACAATTAGCTATGACAACAACGTCGTCAACCGAGGATGGATTGACGCGAGGCGGCGTTTTATACATGTCACTACTGCAAGCAGCGTTTGTATTCGAGTGCATGCTAAAATTTCTGCAATTTCTTGAACTAAAGTTGTTAATGCCGGTGATATCACGTTGTTAAGGCCAGACAAGGTTGACTGGATTGTGCTATTCGAGTGGTGCAGATTCATGGAATTAAGAGTTCGGACATATTTTCAAATCAAAATGCACGGATGCAAAAGGTGGTTCCGCAAAAGTTTAAAAAATTCTGGAACTCACATCCCAGGTTGTTTTCACAATTGAGACTTTCAGCTGTGTCGGCAGTTTAGAAACCAGCGACAAGAGGAGCCAAATACTGTCGCTTTTGGGGACCTCAATGTCTGGAAGGCCATCGGGCAACTCTCCAGCTGAGGCCGTATCAGACGATCCGCCTTTAAGATACTCCAGGGCCTGTTCGTTGAAATTTTCGACAACGGACTGAGCCACATAGGGTAGTGGGTCAGCCTCCTGTGTCGAGGACACCTGCTTGTACAACAGTTCAAACTCCATCCAAGTAGAGTGGAGGGTCCAGATGCTCAGATTAGTTAGGAGAGCCATCATTGCGTCAGCGATGCTATTGTTTTTTAAGGCAGTATCAACCCACTTAACATCATGTGGCCGATAGAGGATGTGAAGCAGGTGGCGCGCCTGACTACGGGAGAAGTCCTTGTCAATGAGTACCTTTTCTTGCAGGAGAAGGGAGGATATGCGATACCACGTTTCTCTTACCCATGGAGTCACACAGACTTCGCGCAGAACAAGATAGGCAAAATCCCGAAGACGCAGAGATTTTATCTCAGCATCGGTAGGTGGCGTACCGGTGGTCAAGTAGTTGCATGTGACGGGGTGTATGCGGTTTGGCAGAACCCGTCGATTAGCCGTGTGACAGGATGGTACATTCTTTCGAGCTCCTCGACCACGACGCTTCTTGCTTTTTGAGGCCAGATGCACGCGGCGCCGCTTACGACGGCTCTTTGTAGGGCCATCGACAGCATCCAAATCGTCTAGGGTGTCGACAGAACTGTTACCATAATCAGCATTGTCGTCGGATGCAGAATCACCTCTAGTGTCATTGTCTGAAGAGTTGTCCTCCTGATCAGAGACCCTAACACTGCCTGTTTTGCCGTCGCCCTCGTCGTCCAACCGCTTGTCCGTCTCCGATTCATCCGTATCCGGAACACCCTTGTCACTGTGGACCATTAGCATTTTCAGGGTGTCAACGAAAATCACATTTGTCACTTTCTGTAGGGCCCCTGCGAGTAGCAGCGGCTCTGAAACTCTGAAAGGCGGATAGGAAGGAGTTGAAGAATTCTGGTCAGCATCTGTATTTGCGAGTGGCGCAGATGTGGCCAGATGGCCTGTGGAACACGGCTCTGCAGCGAAGAGACGATGGAGAAGGTGGCAGGCGAAACGGACTGTTGGCTCGTGCTGAGAGTCGACGGGGGCTGAACCCTGGTCGAGACCCTGGGCAAGGGCCTGACAAACAAAATGCACGAAAAAATCCGAAGTGGGCAGACACTGCTTGGCCAGAAGTGTGCCGATAAGTGAAGCCAGGTTGTCCCAAATGTGAGAATTCTCAAGCCACACAGGCATGTCAAGGGTTGTAGCGCCGGAATCAGCGTACGCGCGCGGAGCAACTATGGCGGACAGGGCTTCAAGCCAGGTGGTCTGAAAGTCAATGCATTGTGACATAAGTTCCGCGAATAGGTCAAAAAGGTAGTTAAGATGCTCGTAGGTTCGTGAGTCACTGACGGCAACAAGCGCTTTGTAGACGAAGTTTACTCGAGCCTGAGGGTTTGTCCGAACATCCTCAATACAGGCGCGGAAGGCGGCGCGGCTGTCTCCTGTGTTTGTGAGCAACTCCTCAACATAATTTCGAGACACTGCGAATACACTTTCAAAGTGTTCCGAGGGACGTAAAAAGACGTTGTTGCGTGAGTAAGGATCGGGGTAACGATTATTTTCCCGTGCGACAATGCAGCTCGCCTTTAGGAGATCGTTGAGGTATGCGACAATACAACGCTTGCAATGAGCTTTCTCCTTTCCCTGGCGTACCTGATACATTAAACACGAGAACACACGGAGCTGCAAATCACTCATAGTCATGAGGACTGGCTGGTGAGTCCGCAGAATGCCAATAATCCGAAGACACACGATAGACATGTAGGAGCTCATAAATTGTGATCGTGGACTTGCGGCTTGAAGACGCTCTAGAGTTTCTACAACGGTGTCTAGGAGACAGGTAAGGTTTAAGGAGGCTTCAATCATATCAAAAAATAGGAAAATTGTATGCGGAACAGGCAGGTATACGGGCTCATGTGATGAGGCCGAGGGTAAGGAAAGACTTCCATGGCCAGAATTTTGAGCCATTTGCACTGGAGAGGAGGTCAGAGGCAGCGCAAGACTATGTTGGTCGGGAATGCCACAGACGTCACTTGCATCACCACTGACAGAAGCACTTGATCCACCACTTCCAGAAAGCGTTTTCAAAAAGATGGGTGTAGTCTGTGAGATTACACATTCCATGTCATAATAAGATAAGCATCGGTACCGTTGCAGAAGCTCATCGTGAATTTCTTCCAAGGGCCTTGTATCCTTAGATGTACGCTGACTGGCAGCTCCCTGAAAGTGAGTGGGATTCGTCCCACCAGAGGCCGCTGATTCCTTGTCGCGATCCTTGTTCTTTTTTCTTTTACCCATTTCCCCGTGCACAACATCGAGTCGGTATGTGTTCTTGGTAAACACTTTGGTAAGGTCACGTACAAGTTTGCGGATTCTATCCTTAGCTCTGCATCGTGCACGCATAGTTCCGTAAAGAAGCTGAGCTCGTTGATTGTGTTCATGGGAATATGATGGATCTTGTGGAATGGGAAAGTGAATCAAAAACTGGAAATGGTGGTTAAGATTGGTATGTTCAGTCGACAAGTTTGAAAAGTTATGGCGAGTGATCATAGGGACAGAAGACAGGCCACCAAAGTCAGAGCGGACGGAATCTGGATTTTCAACACTGTTACGGTCATTGTCTTCAGAAACCTCGGACTGTATTGAAAAATTTCCACTTAAGTTCGTCGCAGGGAGGATAGAACAGCCCATGGTGGTGGCCCGGTTTGTAGAATTTCCTGGCAAATTATAACTTCCCATGGAGCCTGCTAGGCCTGAGGCGCTGAGTTGATTGCAGCCAAGGGATTCCTGAGCATATGGATGGACGCTGTTGTCAAAAATCCCTCTGGCAATAAAAGTCCGAACGAAGGCGTCGTGGTCGAAAATGCCTCGGTCGATGAGCTCCCCAAAAAGGCAGACTAAAGAGCGGAAACAGCTAGATTCGTAGGCGGTACTGGTGCTAGCCGCGGGGCTGGGGGCATGCTGGTCCAGAAAATTAATAAGACACTCCTGGAAAAAAAATTGATTTCCACTCTGATAGGTAGATTTGAAGTGTTCCAAAAGGCAGGCGACGACAACAGCTCGATGAAGCCCCGTACGCGTTGGTGAGACAACCCACTGACAGAGGAAGGTCACCAGAGAATAAACGCATCGAAGGTCATCTGGCTTGTAAATTAAAAATAACTCCTTGAAGAGGCTTTCGAGTGGACAGAACTCTTTCGCAATACTGAAGTCCTGACGATCAAGAATGTCAAGCACGCGAACGAGTTCTTCAATCTAAAATTAATGGACAGGTGATTAGGAACGTGGAAACCAAGCGGGAAGGCAAAGTTTATTAACAGAGAGGCGTCCTTCAATCCTGCGCTCGAAGTGTTAAAATCTTGCTTAGGGGAAGACTCGTGAGCCTTCCTTTCCAGTTATCTTCTAATGTCAAATAAATAAAAATGAATCAACAAAATCGATCGCAACTGAAAATCGACCCCAGCAGAGGCAGTCCGACCACTGACGACCAGTGAAAATATCAGACAGGAGCCGGACAGCAAATTACACGACACAACCGGCATCTCTGACTCAGATGTACTACCGGTAACAGCATGGGACAGAGGGGTGGTCATTTCAATCTTAGTTGAGGTCGTTAACCAGTCAAACTCCAGCCCAAGTCAAGAACATCTGAAATCTGGAGCGAAGTCCAAGTACCCATCACTGGAATCATTGGCTGGAGCTCTCAACTGCAGAATAGGGTAAGTGAATCCTGGCTTCCAGCTCCGCGAGCGACTGTATGATGACAATTGAAAACCAACATTACCAAGGACCACTTAGTATAGGGCAGGACAGGAAGTATATTCCATCCAGCAACCACGCAAGTTCAGTGGACTCCATTCCCAGAGAAGAAAGGTGATACAAAGTCATGAGCAGACTAAGACAATGGGAAGTACAGAAAAAAGAACATGCGTGTATTGATTTTGTCAGATGACTTAAGTACACACGCACGTGACAGCGAGCAGGACGTTGGCGAAAGCATGGTCAACAGCTGTTACTGACTGACCAGTCTACATTACTTCGATACCACATGAACCGTAGATCTAAGATTACAGAGATAGGGAGACGAGATTTTCTATTTCTGTTCTTTTACCATTGTTAGTCAACTCTACTATATTCACAGATCAAGGGCAAATCAGTAGCTCGAGGGTAAACTGCTACGGTTAGTCCACAGGATCACTCCTCTAAAGTCTAGCTGCGGGCCTAAACAGGCAAGAAAGTACTCAAAAAAAGATCATAAACAATGGGAGTGACCAGAGTGCACCAGTAATTGAGGTCACATACTACTTACAACATTGTCAGAGACATGAGCACCTCAACATTTCCAGTCGAGCAGACGGTTCTCCAGTGCGCTGCGTAGCGACTGAGTATGGCCCTTCTGATTCCCAACTCATGCTATTGTTGAGCCGATCGGCCTTCGGCTTGGTCAACAGGGCTCGCGGTGGTGAACGGTTATCGAAAGTCGGTAAGTCTACAAAGGTTGGAAGACTAGCCACCTGGTTCGTGGACAACGAACTGGTTCGCTTACGAAATATCGGGGCGTGCCTCTGTACTGGCCAAATGGCCATTTCAGTGTGATGTTGCATGAACGTCTAAACTGGAGCTAATGTTTTCATGACTGTAGTCCTAAGGAGCAAACTTATTGGACTGTAGCAGTGTTTAGTAGGCACATGCATAAAGAATCCATTCTCTACCATATACTCCTAAGCTTCGGCGAAACTGTCGGGCAAGAGCTTAATAGTTCCTCGTCATCTCTGAAAACAGCATGATCGTTGGAAAATCCTGTTTGTCAACCTTCTGACGGGAAAAAATCTACTCTTCCTTAATGACAACCGTAAATCACTCCCAACGTCTGAATCATGACAACAAATACGTGGACAAATTTTGCTGTTGAGCGCCGATAAGGGTACTTGATAGATAAGGCCGTCGCGACAGGCTTTCCCATATGACTGAAAAGTGTCTTTTGGAGTCAGCTTTTTAGGTTTCATCTTTACTCAAAAAACGGAAAATTAAGTAGAATGCAAGCTTAGAGTTCGAAGGGACTACGGCTTTCGATCCTGGTTAAGGATTGTGGTCCTTTTGGATCTGTTTTAAAGCGAGAATAGTCAGAGAATTCCCGACTGAGTCTGCGACAGTTCTCTTGCCGCTAAACGCTTGCTTCCACAACATGTGATAGACTGAAAAGGCTTGCAAATGCGTGATTTCAGCAGGCCATCGAACTTTAAAAAAAAACTGGATGGGGATAGGCGAGCATAACCTTTCGAGTGCTCCGGTTATGACCTGGATTGGACAAATTAGTTCACATGTGAAGATATCCACGTCCCTACAAGTGACATCGGTAGAAATCCTGTAGGTTTTTGGAAATGCCCCCAAATGTGGTGTAACTTAACGCTAAAGATACGACTGGCGCAGAGAGTACGGAGGAAGTCAAGGGAGTTTAGGGCAGTGCTTTGTAAAGAGGACAATTCCACAGAGCACCTTAAATAAAGGCGGTGTGAAAGTGCGAAGGAATTACATGGGTAAAGGTGTAAAGATGTAGGATTGAGGATTCGAATAACAGCGAAGTCCACTAGAAAGCCCACAATAAATCCCATTTGCATGAACTGTCATCAATCTTTTCTGTAATTTGCTAGCTGAGTTGCAGAAAAAGCTTTGGATACAGGCTGAAAAATTGGGAACAAAATTATTTATGATAAGAAGTGAATGTTCGAGTTCCAGGTGTATGTACTATAATTTCGGACGATATTGGATAGAACTTTACTGCTGTCGTTAAAGTTGGAATTAGCCATTCTTCAAAAAAAATTAAGACAGTGGGCTTTGTAGACGGCTGAAATGACAGAAATTTTCAGTGCAGCCCGAAGCAACCAGCCATGTTTGCAGACAAAAAATGGTGTAAACTGGAGACATCAACAGTGACACAGAATTTATGCTAAAAATTTAAAAGATGACTCACATCTGATTCATTGCAGACATCACGGGAACTTGCTGAAGACGGGAAAAGACACCACCCAGTCTCAGCCAGTTTCCCTCGTTCACTCAGGGCCGTCTCGGTCTCCATTAAGCATTGTCTAATTTTAGTGGCCTCTGGTCCAGGTGGTAAAGGGAGAAAGGCGAGAGAGCATGGTAGCAGATCGAGTGGCGATCCATGTAGAAAAGGATAAACCGACTTCGACGATATTCTGTTCCAAACAGCGGCCGATGGGCAATTTAGTGTCAACGAAGCAATCAGGCTGCTGAGTGACATTAGAATCGATCTATGATGTGGACAGGATATTAATTCCAAATATTCTTCTGGTCTACCAAGTGAAGTGGTAGGAGACAAACGCTGTAGACAGTCAAATGAGAATTTGGAAAATGCTGAGCACGACCAATGTAGAAGACGTCGAGTGAGCAGCTCGCTTTCTGTGAAGCGCGAACCAAGTCGCAAAACATAGGGCAAAAGGAACTTGAAAACGGCTAATCTGTCATTTTCTGATGGCCAGACTTTTGTTTCTCTAGGTGAGCAAAAGGGAACCTCATCTTTCGGATCCGTTTGCAAACACACAGAATAAAACTCGTCGACTTTGGCAGCAAACCACTTGAGAACCTCGCAATGCTCCGCAAGATTATTGTCGTACATAGCTATCAGTAAACGGAACAAATAATCCCACTTCTGACAGGCGCTTTCGAACTCGAGCTTCTTCCATAACGCAGCCTCTAAAAGAGGCACATGGTCAAGTATCCTTAACAAAGTAGAAGTCCATTCAGACGTCGGGTCGATAGTGCGCGACTTCTTTTTTACATTTTCAGCAAGAGCGGAACTTTGTATAACGCTCATATTTATGAACCACAGGGCCCGGGAAACGGATACACGATTATTTAAGAGCTCCTGTAGAATTTCTTCCTTTCCCTTGTGGTAGTAAGGCACATGCTTGCTAAGGTTGGCAAGTGACCCAGAACCTGAAAGCTCGATAAACCAGTCGCTGACTTGAGAGCGATTCCTCTCAATGGCTGGCACCACTGTGTCCTTGAAATTGGTGTAATTCCTTCTTTTCGAATCGAATATGTTTGCCGTGTGTGTCTTCCGAACAAGAACACTGTAATAAAGATTCCACACAGAGTCCATTTCAGCAGCCGAGAATAGACTTTTCGCGGACTCGTATTCGAAACTGACAGGCTTGCTGTATTTAAAACCATCCTTGACCAGATCGTCACTAAGTTCATCTTCAGGCTGACTTGTTTGCTGAGTATAGACGTCAGGAAGCCATGATCCTTTCTTTTTAAGTGGCCTGTTTTCCAGCGAAGGAAATTTACTCATTAGAAGACTTCGAATTGAAATCCCGAGGACTCAACTGATGTTCATCTAGCGAACTATTCCTTATCAGGCAATAAAAGCACCAAAACTAGCGCGCTGGTGCATATAATAATAGAAACAAACGCCGTCTAATCAGGCAGTTTCTAGACCCGTGCCCAGTAAAGCTGTTCTAATAAGTCATCTTTCGTGAATGAAACAACAGACTCTTTGTAACTTTTGAGTGAATTTCGGGAAAAGTCCTGAATTTCTTATCTGTACTCCTTGAGTGAGGGGTCGTCGTGGTTGTTGGTGGTAGCAAATCAAACTTGCTGGAAAGCAATGCTCATGCTCTGTTAAAAGGCCAAAAGCCTATTGTCTGTTTTCTACGGCAATCCAGTCAGATTATTTACTTTATATTTTGGCGTACCCCGGTAGTCTTGAGATTCGTTAACCATGCCTGCGGATGCTGTAACACTTTTGCGGGAATGCCGTAACGTTCACGTGATTCCGGATATTCGTTTACCTTGTTTTTTTGAAGTAGCTCCCTTATAGTATTAGAAAGCTGGGTTGGGCGCACTGTGGACTGTATTTATGTCACACAGTTCCATATTTCATCGTCCGGAGCCTACACCGATGTGTCACCTTGCCTTATAAATAATTATAATATCTTTTGCCACTTTGCGGTCATCATTTGGATGCATATTTGGCACGGACTGAGTAAGCGGCAAAAATTTGTTTGAACTAAATTTCCAGGTACAGTATACTTTCAGAAAATAATGGTGCTCTTTGGAACAGGGATTGTTCAACCAGAGGTGTGACCGCTGTCCGGAGCAGCGAACATCAGCGAGTGTCTAAGGAAACATTTCATACTCCGCCACCGCACTTCCTGACTCTAACTCGGAGCAAAAAAGTACTTGCACTTAATTTTACGCTTGATGACAGCTGTCACCATCTAATTTATTTATAGAAAGTCTGTGCTTAAACTGACTCATGTTCTAACCAACGTAACCTGTGGGTTAGTAGGACAACGCCCTTATCACTGAGCCGCGGGCTCGCTGTCCGGCCGGTTGTGATGGGGTATGAGCAATGGCAGAGGGGCATTCATCGATTACGTTACGAAACTCACCGTGCGGCCGCTGGCGGGGCTTCCAGAGAGAGCCTCAAGGCACAACCGGACGAGTGGCTTCCGTCTATCATTGTATATATCCTATAGCAAATGAGAGGGCAAAGAGGCCGTGGCTCAGTGGTTAGGGCTTTGGACTTCTAAACAACGGGTCGTGCGATCCAGATCCAAGTGTTCTGCACCTCATGGTTGGGTATGGCTGCCAGACGACGGCTACTAGGCCAGAAATGGCCATTCCAGCCTCCCCTGTCTTTGTCTTCATGCCATCTCGCCTACATACCTATGTCATGCACCGAATAAATTCTGAAATTATTAGCCTGATTATTCTATGAAGTTCATATACAAGAAACCGCATAGAAAACGCTGGGTGACCTACTAAGGAGCCAAACACCTCGAAGCCGTGTCACACAGCGAGCGAATATCGGCGAAACAAGTGTCTGGACGTTTAGTTAGTACCTACGTCGGAAGTATTGTATAATACCTTTGTCATATATATGCTGATAGAAGCGAAGATACGCGTCCCCGGACATAAATGAGAATAAGAGGCAATCTCGGCAACCATAGTTTATTTCCCTGACGTTTTAAGAGCAAACAAGCTTCCATCGTCGAAGGTGAATGTTGAACCGTGACTCACAGTATTTATAGGTGGCGACTATCCTTTTTCAACGGGTTTGCCTCTCATCGGGGCCGGCGTTCGGACGCAGGCCGTCAATCTTCTTTACGACTCCGCGACCGCCTGTGTTCTTACCTGTCGACCAAGTGGCAGTGATGATAGCGCTTTCGTCGGATCCGTCTGTGCTACTGCAACCGTCTTTTTTCTCACCTTCCGGATAAGTGGATGACGCTGGTTTCTATGGTCACGCGGCAATTTCATCGGCTAAATATTCCAGAGTTTGGGAAGGCGAACGTGTGTCCAGAGTTTTCGCAAAGTTCTGCTACCAAAGACAACGGGTCCATCCTCCTTTTTGCTCTCGCGAGTTCTCCAACACGCCTCCGTAGTCATTTGCCGGTCTCTCCATTCCGCCAACATGCAGTTAAATGTGGATTTAAGGAACGGCCGTTGCTGGCAAACTGTGCTGTTAATCCAGCAGACCACGCTCATGACCTAAACGAACATAGCTATCCCTATTCAACGACTTGCTAATGCAGGTTGGAGGCGTTTGCAAAAGTGTGTTCGGGCTTTTGGGTACCTCTGGGTGGTTGGGCCGCTTTGTCACGAGCGTCCAAATTATAGTGATACTGCAGTAATTCCGTACGGTAGAGCAGCAGATAAGTGACGTCCTCATCTGTTTGTTCAGGTACTTTGTCTCCCTCATAAGAAATGAGGCCTCAGGGCAATTTCTAAGTGAATTAACGTATAGTTAGGTAAATTCGGAACACGTAACCTCAAAAGATTTCGTTTAATTGGCTAAAATGCCCCTTGAAAGTTCTCGAAATATGGCGTGGTCATGGCCACGTCCGCCCACGATTGGCCACACCCACAAGGCGAGACCGTTTGTAGGCAGTGACGAAAACTGACACGACTAAACTTTTAGTTCCCTCATCTTTCCCGCACAACTTTCTCTATGCTATTGAGAATGGGCCATCCGGAATTTAGGACGCCAATACCAAAGTTCATTATCCGCTCACATTTCCTTCTCTGTGTGCGGTTTCGCTTTCGGGGATCTCTCATCAAAAACATCGATTTTTTGGTTTTCTAGTCCACGCATCTTGTTTTTTCACAGAACGGGATATCGTTTTTTGTCAAATCCCCTCACAGAAGTAGCGGACCTAGGTTGAGGTGCACGTTCTAAGCCGCCTCCGTTCCGTTAACCCCCAACCCTCGTCAAGAATCCACTCTGGTCCCTGCGATTTTGAACCCTCACCCTATGTCGATAATTTTCACGGCTCTCGATTTCAGTTCCTCGTTTCGACCCTAAGTGGTATATTGGCGTTCACGGCGGAATCCTCTACTTTTTTCATTTGTTAATAGTTTGGTCGGTTGGCGAAGAGGCCTCAGGGTCGCATTTCCCCTCTACGCATTAATAACCGTCTTAGCCTTTAATGTCCCCTCCTCAGCTGGACTTTAAGTGGACTGTGACCGATTACGTCTAGGTTCGTCTTGTCTCGCCACTTCAAAGTGGATAGCCTCATCCGGTTTAGGAATTCTGCCTTCACGACTTCCCTTTCGAATCCCTTATACAATACCATATGCAGGCCAGTCCTGTTCGACTCGCATATTTACGCATTCATGAGCGGCAGTTTTTTCTCCTTAAAAGCTAACCAAGTCATGCTCATTTTTCTTTTATATAAGAAGTTTTTCCGCTGCTCGTTGACCGTTTTTAATATCTGACGGCTTATTCTGGAACTGTGAACTAAATACTGTACGGAATCCGTCTACTTGTTCTAAAGTGCACTTGAAAATTTACTTCTAATATCTATAAAACTACCCTCAAGGGTACTCAATAAACAAATTTATTTATTTCTTGGGTTTAACTGCGATTCTGAACAAATCAGACTGCAATAAGTAGATGTTGTTGCTTCTAGAAGATGGCCCAACTTATAAGCCTCTTTCCACATACCCAACGAAGGGACAAAATTCGTATATTGATAAAGCGTTAAAACACCCCCACATTAACGAAGACAACCGTCAGGAGATATTGCGAAATCCCGGACACAACCAAAACCAACCATCGCCAAGATCTACGGATTGCCCAAAGTTCACATGCCCGAGGTACCACTGCGACCAATGGTATCTTTAATCGGTTCACCCAATTACGAAATTTCTTATAGGCTATTTCAACAACTGGACCCACTTATAGAGATCGTGAAACTTCCATTCAAACCTCCATGGGGTTTCTAGAGAAACTGAGAGAAATCACAATTTCCGCGGATGAGATAATGGTCTCTTTTGATGTCGTTTGTTTATTCACACCCATACCACTAGATTTCGCAAGGCAATGCAAAGATGAACTCCTAAAGTCCTATGACACGGATTTTTTTCAGCTGACTTGCTTGAGCTCATGGGCCTTTGTTTGGAGACCTATTTTTCGTCCGATCATCAATCTTATCAACAATTAAAATGAGCTCCAATGGCTTTCTTGCCGAGGTGACAATGCAGAAACTGGGATCGGCAGCTCTTCCATTAGTTAACTCTAAGTTGTGGGTACGAGATGCAGACGACGAAGTTGTTGTCGTTAAGAAGGATCAACCGGAAACCCTCAACAACACTTTCAACTCAATCATTTCAAGAAGTAAATTCAATTTCTATGAAGAAGTTGACAGTAAACTCCCATTTCTGGATGATTCTATGCAGCGAAGAACTGACGGAACATTACACATGCACGTTTATAGCAATAAACGTAGGTGGGAGTAATTCTACGCTATGAGAGGCACAGCGGAGTGCAGTCAAAAGTCTGCTACGCCGAGCAAACACAACAGTCTCATTACAGAAAGGTCGGGCAAAGTAGACATGTTAAATTCATTCTTCACCAATCATCTTATATTTGAAACTGATTCCATCCCTCAGTTCTCCCGCCATCTGATGTTCTGCTCGCAACCATTCATTTTGCTCAGTATTCAGAAACGGATTAAACGGCTTCGAAACTTTCATTTGTGTAGAAATGGCAAAATTCCGAACTCTCTTATTAATAAGCCAAGCGATTTTCCTCCTCTCGTGGGCAAATTATCCTGTATTGCACGAGAATGGTCCGCCTCCTGATTATAAGAAAGCTTCTACTACTAATCCCGTATTTAACTCTGGTCCCCTTTCTGGTGTTCAAGATGTTCATAGAATGTCCGCTTCCTCCAAACTGTTTGAAAAAATTATTGCCATCGAAATTACTGGTTTTTGCCTAGTTAGTCAAACTTTGATCTCTTATTGGCATGTTTTTTGCCCGTTCGCCCTTATTAATCGCGTCATGTGCCATTTTTGAATCGACCCACTTTTCTTCGTAATAATCATCCATCTGTGATCGTTCACTTCAAATCAGTTTATTGAGGGAAAAGGCATAAGCCTTTGAGTACCCTATTTGCAACGTAAAAATATGTGGTGTGCAGAAAAAGTTTCTGGTCTAAAGTAACTCAAACGAGCACATAATGGTAGGACAAAATGGGAGCGGGTTACGGGGGATGAGCTGGATCTCTCATCGCTCTTGGTCATTTCAGAACATGAATATGTCAAGGCTCTTTTTTAAGCTTTTTATATATGTTGAAATCACAACATCTGTAGGAAGGGCATTCCACGGTTTGACCACTCGAAGAGAGCAGGAGAACTTCCTCACATCCAGCCTTGCCTGTTAAGTGCGTTGTTTAAACGGGCAACCTCGGAGGTTGGTCGTGGTAGCAAACTCGAAAAAATCCCCGAAGGCCAGGCTGCAGTCCAACCCCTTTACAATGCCGAATGCTTGCAAGAGATCCCCGCGAAGTCCCCATAACTCAGGAGGAAAAGATTCAGATTTACTAGGCGGGTTGCATAAGGAAAGGAGCTTTGACCCCTAACCATCTTTGTGGCTCTCCTCTGAAGTCATTGGAGGCATTTTTGATCCTCAACCGCCCACGGTCTCTTGGCTTGTATGTCGTACGCCAAGTGCGGCCGGAAGAGTGTTCCAAAAATCTTACAGAAAGGGTCATCGTTAAATTCCATGAACGCACGCTTGATGGCGTACAGTACGGACATTGTGCTTTTTGCCACTTTCGAAAAATGGACGGATCGTTTTAGGGAACACGTCACCAGCACGCCGAGGTCATTCTTGGCATCGACGTCTCGTAATGCTGCACCGCCCGGAAAGTAGTCTCTTGTGCTGATGGATATGACTGTGTTGCGTAGGCGAAGTATGCTACACTTTCCAACGTTGAACCGCAGGAGCCAACTGTGTGACCACTTTTCCAACCGGTATATCTCCAACCAGCAATATCTTAAATGCCCCTTTACTGGGATGAGAGGGTCATCGTAATAAAGGCCTTCGGAATGGGCCAAATAGAAAAATCACAGGGTGAGTCTGCTCAACTTATAACAAAGTCAGATATGAAAGGCGGAATATTAGTGACCCAAAAACTACTTACCACGAAGCTTAGATCCTTTTGCTGTATATCTCGTTCAATGTTCTAATTTTTCGATTATCCGTCTCTTGAATTCAACTTTTTCATTCGAAACAGACTCCGAACTCGCGCATTATTGACTAAGTAGAAAACTAAAACCAATTTAGTCAGAGTGAAGCCGAAATGAACAAGTTTATTCGAGTTTATCGCATTCTGAGGAAACTGACAGTGCCCAAGGGATGCTATATTAAACCTATTTTATTCTATTCTATATGCATAGTCCTATCCTTTAAAGCTGGCCGGAGACCATTTCCAAAAAACACCAGTGCTGCATAGTTCGGATTCCACTAAAAGCCTGGGATTCACGCAAGTATCTAGGTATCTGGACAACTTCGAAATGCCGCCCTCCGAACGCTGCAAAAGAGTTGTCCTAAAGGCAGCGAGCACTATGTACTGAATTATGCCTGTTTTCTTGGTCATTCCTCTCTAATTAATCTTTTGAATTTTCGGTACGTTTGCTTGACCGCATTTGGAATGCAGAATGTCAGCATGGATGTCCTGGATGAAGAAAGGCAGTGAGTCATTTGAGCAGGCGAAGACGCATGCTTAACAACCAAGTTATTAGATTCGGAATTGTCAAAAAAATGCACCAGGGAACTGTAGTCCAGGTTTCGATGTCATAAGTGCGCACAGTCCTTTGGATGGGGTAGGAAACATCAGTGCGTCCACGACTTGCAGAAGCAATTTAGCATTAACGGTAGGGCAGGACGACCAATTCGGCCAGCGGGAACTAGGGGTTTATTATATTTACTGCCCTTCAACCGATCTGCCGGTGTAAGGCAAGTCTTTTATTCCGTTCCGTATTTTAAAGACCTCAGGAGTGGACCTTTCGCCCTAACTTGGCAGCTAGAGATGCCAATCCTAGTTTTCAATAAACTAAGTTTAATTCTGCCTGTGACGCCGCCAACAAACACGGCGCTAATTTCTACTCTATCGGTCATACCTGTCATTCCAGCAGTTGTGGGAGTCCGTAGCAGGGATCATTTACTTTTTTAAGTTTTAGACTACACTTTCCTTAGTGGTGAAATTGGTCAGTTGTTATCAGCTGATGGTGACCGTCGTCGGTTCCTTCAGAAGAAAAAATTCAAAATAATAGTCGCGAGAAAGCAAGCCTTCAAATTCATACATGCCCTTCTACGTGTGTGTAGAAAACCCGAAGAGTTCCAACAGATAGTTAATGTCAAAAATTAGTCTTCTATTATCTCGTAAGTGTCAGTCCCCATGGTGCCACGGTGCCCTCGTTCGCACCCTGTAAACCTTGAGAGACCTTAACAGAACACCAGGATCTTCCTTACATGCAGGAATCCATTAGACATCAGCCTGCGCTACAAAACATACATTAAACGATAATTGCCCCGAAAATACCCACGGAAATGCGGTTCAATATCCCAATGAGTCAAAAGGTGTGGAACTTGCTATGCAAACGTTTCCAGCACCAGTTCAATATGAACAACCACTTCAAATAAAAAAACGAACAGTTGATGTTCCAGAAGTAGCCTCTATATTTCGCACAGATTTTCTGCTAATGGGACGTTGGATAAGACTTAATTCCAAGACTTCGACGCAATGCTTGGAGAAGCTGATGAGGCGGCACTATGCCAACGTTGTGTAAGTATTTACACGTCCTGCAAAACTTAAATACCACAGAACAGCAATTTTTACTTTGCTCGTCGTTACGGCCTATCTCCCCAGTTTTCCGCAGAATTTATGAAGCATTCAGAAATCAAGGATATGATCCCTTACTAGAAGATGAGGTGACGAGCATACGTAGCTTCTGATAAGTTCTCGTCGGGTCAGTACAATTATATGGGCACGGGGTAGAAGTAAAAACACGTCAGTGACAAGATAAATCGATTCATGTTCGTCTTAAAACACAGGCCGGGTGTGGGAATGTGGGGGAGGGAGGCGGAGGGATTATAGCAGTCACTGTCAGGGGCGGGGTGCGGGGAGAGTTGCAGCGTTAGTCGATCCTCGACCACTGTAGGCCCGGAGCCTGAATGTCGTTCTTCTGTGCGCACAAGATTGGTTTTCCGCAACCTGATGGCGGCCGCCTCAGATTTTGCTAACAGGCGCTGGCCCAGTGGTTTACTATGGCTCGATGGGACCTTATAGATCACAAGAAACGCTTCATTGGGGCCTACATGATATCCGGAATCGACAACATGTGCGACAATGGCACTGTTTATGCTCCTAGTTTCGCCTTTTCACAGCCATACTGGGAGGTGTTCCTGTATTCTCTTGGATAAGCATCGACTCGTGCGTCCAATATAACCTGTTATGCAGGAGCAAGAGAAGGAATAGATGCTCATTAAGGTGGTCTGGGGTAACAACTTATCCTTACGGTCTCCGCGTAAAATAGAGTTAGTAGAGAAGAATAATTATCGCTGGGAAGGTTCGCGAAACAGTTTGATCAAGGCGTCTCTTTAGGAGTCAACTGGCAACGTCCCCTTGAAAAAGAACTTTGAGGAACAGAGTTTTCTTCTTAGTAGTCGGTTTGGCGGGTTTTACCGTTCGTTCAGCCATATTTTTCCAATAAACCTGTCCAGGTACCCGTTTTCGTTAAGGAAATCCTGGATTTTTCTAACTTTCTCCTCGATGCTATCTCTTGAGCAAGTTTTTCTAGCTCTTTGTGCCAAACATCGGACTAGATTTCGTTTTTGTTGTTAGAGTATGAAACTAGCAATGTTCCTGTATTGTCCAGACCAGGTTTTCTTCCGGCGGACGCTTCTTCGAGCACTCCCATGGAGCAGGTTATATTGTTCGCACGAGTCGATGCTTATCCAAAAGAATACAGGAACACCTCCCAGTATGGCTGTGAAAAGGCGAAACTAGGAGCATAAACAGTGCCATTGTCGCACATGTTGTCGATTCCGGATATCATGTAGGCCCCAATGAAGCGTTTCTTGTGATCTATAAGGTCCCATCGAGCCATAGTAAACCACTGGGCCAGCGCCTGTTAGCAAAATCTGAGGCGGCCGCCATCAGGTTGCGGAAAACCAATCTTGTGCGCACAGAAGAACCACATTCAGGCTCCGGGCCTACAGTGGTCGAGGACCGACTAACGCTGCAACTCTCCCCGCACCCCGCCCCTGACAGTGACTGCTATAATCCCTCCGCCTCCCTCCCCCACATTCCCACACCCGGCCTGTGTTTTAAGACGAACATGAATCGATTTATCTTGTCACTGACGTGTTTTTACTTCTACCCCGTGCCCATATAATTGTACTGACCCGACGAGAACTTATCAGAAGCTACGTATGCTCGTCGCCTCGTCTTCTAGTTACTGCAATGGGAATTTTCGGAACTCTAAAGCAGTCCAAATATCCTCTACTAATTTCCTGAGCATGCACTGAAATCATCTGAGAAAGTTTGATAAGCCTTCAAGCCAGTTTCGCTTGTACAATAAGAATTCGGCGTGACAGTATGACATTTACACAAATTTTACTTCCGTGTTGGTGCTGTCTTAGACATGCATATATCGATTGGGTTAATTTAGGCTAAATTACCGACATGGGTATGCTTGTTAATGTACAACCATACTTATGCCGTTCTCTGGGAGCAGCTGGTCGTACATATGTACAGTGGGCGGTCAAGCATAAAGGATAGAAAACGTTTGCTAAAATTAACATCACAGGAGGTCTGGAAACGAAAATGTAATAAAGATGAGCAGATAGATCTGCATGGAGAAGACAAATTACAAGCCGCGCGCGCACTCTTCCAGTCAATGACTTACACTGGTCATTCACATATTGATGAAAAACTGCGCCTGCAGCACTGTCGGAAGCATCGGTCGTCAAAATAACTCATGCAATAGCATCCGGACGAACATTGTTACACATAGTGACGTCAGCGGGGAATTTCCTGGCTGCCACGTAGGCTGTCGGCAAAAATTCGGCCTGCTTCGCCTTAGAGAGTACAGCCGCACATTCAGGAATGAGGTACTGATAGTGACTTATCAGACAAATGAAACTTCGCAACTCCGTAGGCTCTTATGGAACACGGAAAGACAACGTTTTACTGTTTCTCTATAAGTGAGGTGACGCTGTGCTGGTTGACGTTATAGCCGAGAAGATCAAGAGATGTGACGTAAAAAACACATTTTTGACCTTTAGTTACAAGTCGTTTTACTAAAAATGATCGGCTACTTGGCGCAAATGCTGTTCGTATTCCTCTGAAAAAGAGTTGGCGACGAGTATGCCGTCAATGCAAACTGTGTTAAACGCTCCGCATTACCCCTTCGATGAAACACTGAAACAATTGAGACAGGTTGCGCTAACCAAAAAACCTGCGAACAAATCTGGACAGATCAAAATGCTTCGTGATTTGGGTCTTCGGAACGTCCTCTTCCGCGATCGGTGTGTGGTGATGTTCACTCATTAGACTTATCCTGAAAAAATGGTTTTTCCAGCTTGCATGCGGGAGAAATCGTGACTATGGGGAACCGTATATTGATTTGGAGCGGCGGCTCTGTTGAGAGCCCAATAATCACCTCATGATCTCCAAAATCGGGCGATTCCCATGTTATTATATGCAGAGAAGAAGCCCGCGATCTGAAAGACGAATAATTTCAAATTTCATAATATGTCAGGTTCGCTTTTCGCTATTCGAAGCTTATCGTGATGAGGCTTGGGCGGATGAGCGTTCTCGGGTAGCCCTGTGGTGACAGTATGGTGTTTGGCCCCATGCTGAAATCTTTCGATGCGATCGCAGGGCTTAGGGAAGGACGAGTACTCCTTCAAAATATCGACGAATGGCAAACGTTAAATAGTCAAGTGGATGCCGATCGACAGTTCAGAGGCTACAGAAAACACCTTAAAATTTAGTTTGTGATATCGATGATTTTGCGATGTTTCCGGTCAGCTGCAGGACCGAAGGAGTGCCAGAAACCAGTCCTATGCAAGTAAATCTCAGCCTGGATGGAGGCCTACTGAAAACGTCACCGGACCACATTGTAAAAGTCTGCAACTCTATTTTGAGTGCGAATCTGCGAAAGCATTGCGCATAAATAGGGCAATCAAGGGCTCCGCCTCTAACCCTTCGAATACGTGCACACATTCTATGGAAGATATCATAAAACACATTTTGACAACCCGATCTCTTACCCGGTTACATGCGGAATGTCAAAAGAATTCGGGGAATGAGCGTCATGATCATATATTGAATACCACTCTCGAGGGTGCGAGCCTTGAATGCTTGTTAAATTTTAGAACTATCAGAAGTCCTTCTTTATTGATAGGATTTCTCCTGAATTTTCTGTGGGATTGTTAGTTTTCATAAAATTTGTGAATAAATCACATGGGACGTCCTCAAACAACTCTCATAGTCACATACGAGGTGACGAGTTTGAGTAGGACACAAAGCCATGCTCCTATTCATTGAAAGAGGGGGGCGCTCACCTATCGTTTCTACGGAACCCACTCGTCCTGACGTGCCTTGCGAACTCTCTCTCAAGCTCAACACGCATTCGCACGACGACGCATGATATGGGCCGAAATTTAATAAACGCAAAGACAAGGGAGACTGGAATGGCCATTTCTGGTTTGTTAGCCGTCGTCAGCCAGTCATATCCGATCCGCAAGTGTGCAACACCTGCGCCTAGAACTTGCAACCCGTTAGTTAGAAACCCAACGCCTCTAACCAATGGGATACGGACCTGTTTTCCTATCGGTTTTGATCGGGAGTATATAGTGGTAGAAGGGGGGGGGGGTGGGGGGCACCGATCGTTTTTGTCTTTGTTGGTAATAACATTCAGCCTATATCATGCGGCGCTGTGCGGCTGCTGGTTGGGCTCGAGAGAGAGAGCCCGTAAGGCAAAACGGAACGAGTGAAATGCGTAAGAACGATTGGTGACCGCCCCCATACCATTGTATATTCCCAATCGAAACCCACAGGACAGCGGGCCGTGGCCCAGTCGGTTGAGGGTTTGGACTTCTAACAAACAGGTCGCGAGTTCGAGCCTAGGGTGTGCCACACTTCGGGGTTGGGTATGACTGGCTGACGACGGCTAATAAGCCAGAAATGGCCATTCCACTCTCCCCTGCCTTTGTCGGTAATTCTATTCTGCTTCTATTCTATATGACTTATCATGTGCCAGTGGTTTAATCGGTCAAAGGGATTTCTCGATAAATTCTCGAAATGCCCAGATTTTTGAAAACAGTCACGATTAAGGACTAGATCAGGGCTTGCGCGCCACTTCAGATTACGAGTCCATTTCTCTTGGGGCCTGGGACAGAAAATATCGGCCAGTCGACCCCGGCAATGCATTATCTACAAGTTATTGCGAAGGGGTAAAACGTAGTATTCCGATTGATGGAAATTTTGGTGTCTCACTGAATAAAGTTTATATGTTGTTTGCACATTTTTTTTCGATAATACCTGAAATGTTGCTTGAAAACCTTGAACTGCCAATTATACGCAAATAATATTATGCCACCGCCTCAGAAGATACCAGCCATACAAAGTCAGCAGAATCCCACGTTATCTCATACAACTGGCATCACAGAGAGCCACGCAAAAAGATGAGGAGGTATTCAATACGTTTGCATATGTCACTTTCCAGAAACGTTTTGAATACACGAGAAAGGTAAGGTAGTTAAAAATGGATTATGCACACTAGGAATAGCTTACCAAATGTTCCTAAACTTATATTTTACTTTCTGAACATCAAAGATAATTTTCGTTTATAAGTGATATTAAACGAAAACACGCATTATTTTCTTTTTTCTACATAGCTCGGTGTGATCGTTTCGTTTTAGTAGTCTTTTGCATTGTGCACGCTCTTGTGCAAACTTAAGTTACTATCCAGGTATTTTGGAGTTCGTATGAAAAGTTTTGAATTCTACGGCTTTTCACTGTAAACCCAGAAGTCGAGTGTTATTGTATGCATAATTCAACCTGCGCGGCGGAACTATTTGCGTTGCCATCTGCCGGAAACGGTGCACTAACCTTTCCCCTGATTTAATCCTAGCACTCCAGAACGCACCCTAGGTGTACTATACCCTTACACCCCTATAGAAAGGCCTCTTTAACTCTATATCCTAAGGATTGACTTTCGGCTTGCAAGTACAGAGATTTCTCTCCTAATTGCCCCTGACGAAAAACACAGACGCCTACTTTGTTTGATTACGCCGCTGGCCGCCTTTTTCAAGGTCTGACAGGATCATATTGGTCGTTCAGTCGATTAAGATGGTAATTATACAGAAAACTGCCTTAATAAGTCATCTCCAAAAGTTAACGTAAATTCCAAGATTTACTAAAGCCCGCAAACGTTTATTTTTTTACTACTCTGGAAGCTTCGCATCTTTCTTAAGAATCCGTCGCCTTTGTTCATGAGTAGTGATTTATTGAACTTTAGCTGTCCTGTTAGTACATATTTTCAAGGAAACTAGAAAGTTTCGTTTACTTTGCCGCAGTCCTAAAACTCCTTGAAGTATATGGTCTCTTTTTCCGCCTAGAAACACCCGTGCTAATCGACCGTTACTCTTTTGCTGCAACCCCTGATAACATTGCCCTAACCAATAGGTAGACACGAGTTATCAGGTCTAATTTTGTTGTTAGTGTGGGACTAGGTATCTGATCAGATAAAAATGAACCCAAAACTGCGCGAAACGTTGTTTTCTTCCAGGTGTATTCGGCATGCACAATCGATGTGGAAGCCCCAGGTTCACTGCAGCCTACGGCGCTAACCAAGTCTCGTTATTAGATAGTGGGACGGCGTTTGTGCTTGATGCATACGCGCATCACTTATACCTTTTATGTCTCTGAATCCGGCCACGTGCAGGGACTGCTGGCCAGATTCTGCCAAGCTACGTCCTTGACAGCTAGCAATAAGCTAGTGTGTTGTTTTTAGCGACGCCGGTCACCGCCAGCCGGACCTCGTCGTTCGTTATAAAGTGCCGTATGCGATATTATAAAGATAGGTTACGGTCGTGGTTTTGTTGTCTTGCACGATTCTTGGTGGTCGAGGGTTTCTCAGCAAACCTAACATTATTTACTGAATCCAAACTTAGCACAGAAAAAAAGACGTAGTTGTCAACCGGCCACGTGGATCAGATGAATGAAGAGTCCGAGTATGACGCTCGAGATAGTAACCTATACCTTCCCACTACCTGTCCAGTAACGTTTTCCACTAAGATTAGTCTCCTATTAATATCCTTACCCCACCCGCTCGTATTGTCGTCTCAGCATGCCGGCCACGTTCCACCCTCATCATGTAACTCGATTTCTGCTAGTATTTACTAGCTCCGACATACGCCAAATGAACTGACAGGGCTATACGCGACTAGCTCAATAGTTGAAACTAACTAGTTTCGCCTCCGATATTTTGTTGTGGACACTTCCCTTGCTCTGTTCAACGGCTATTGTGAAAAATCTAACCGGCCCTAGTTATGTCGTGAGAAACGTCTACTCACGATGGTCTACGTTAACGAATATAATGATCCCGGCTTGGTATTTTCTCTAGCGGTGAGGACCGAATGCAGGTCCCGGAATCGCGGATTGACGGATTGTGTCCATCTAGGTGTTGAACCGACCTCTTGTTCGCCTCAGGTGAGGATACGGTGTTGGATTTTGGGCATTAGCAATAAATTCATGTCTTCTAAAGGTTACCACCGCAGAACGCCTCAAGGCAACGTTAGAATCATAGTTGTTGCCAGTTAACCGGCGTCCAGCCGCAGATTCGATGTCAAAACAGCGAATGCCCCCTCGGAAATTCTGCTGATGTCGTCGCTAAGTGGAATATGCATTATAATTGTGTCATCGTTGAATACCAGATCGACAGTTGACAGATGTCTAACGGGAAAAATCTGCACTGGCTAAGCGATAGTTGACGTTTCAGATATATTGCCGTTGTGTTGGTGTTTTGCAGGAGGAATTTCTGCCACAAAAGCCTATTCTTCTACTACCACGAAATCTACAATAGCGTCTAAAATAACGCTACAGTAGCGTCAACTAATACCGTGCAACGTCTTGGTAAACCCAACAGGAAGAAGGACATCTGTTGTTACTGGTGATGGGATCTAAAAATATGGCGTGACACGAATATGTGGTTTATCTATTCCCATTTGGCTCTGCATCAAGTTCCTTTGGGTCTCGTCCGAGCACTTCACGCGCTTTGGAACCGCTCGTGAATGACGGCTAACAGCAACATTGTTTTGATTTCGACGAGGCCTGTGCCGGGCTAGTTTTTGCAACCCGTCATTTCCCATTCTGGAGGACAGGTACGAGAGTGACCGGGTTTCGGTCAGTAGACCTAATCTCGTATCTCAGTGTTTGTTTAATCCCTTCATAGAATCTCAACGCCAGAGTGTCGACAAAAGACTTCCAGGCTTTACAGTGATAGTCTAGTTCAAGAGCCTTGTTGCTCAGTCTCTCTGTTGTGTCATTGGTTTCTTCATAGGAAGGAGGGTCCTAGTTACATCGACTAGAGAAAGATGTAACTCGCCCCCACGGAAGGATTGTGAGTCATTGGCACTTGAAGTTGAGGCATTCGAAACGCACACACTGTAGCCCTGCTGAATTTGACAGAAATGTTATTAGTAGGTGTTTTGGCAGATTTCGAACATTTTGTTTCAATCTAACTGAAAAACTTCGCGACCTCGATGGGATTCGAACTCACAGCAAGGGGAAAGCCTGAGTACAGCCAACGCTCCAGCCACGTGAACTACGAGGCCTCACCGAGAGCCGTGAGTTTAATTACAAATGTGTGTTCGAACCCCACCGAAGTTGCCAGGATTTTCAGTTGGATCAAAATAAAAAGAGACGTTATTTTCACAGACCTCGTGAACAGTCACTTAATACTGATGTCTTATTGGCCGCACTCCCTAATGTCGAGGAAATTGTCGGACATCGGCTGACGTAAATAACGACCCCTGATCGATGTGGATGTGCCACAGGGTACCAAATATAGAGTACATTTGCTGACAGTTTCGTTAGTCTGGTCAGGATGGGCAAATTCAAATGATAGATGAAAATATTCGTAAACAACCGTTAGAAAGTAAGGATTGTTTTATTGACCAAAGTGCACTTTTGAATCCGATTAACAATTGTTCGAACAACTGACTAGCCTCGATAAGTTGGGTTTGTGCCATAGCAAAAAAGTGGAGTTTAATTTGACGGCAGGTTAAATATCTAGAGACGCCGCTATGAATATCTTCCATCGAATAGGGGGATTGCTGGCTCGAAAATCCGCGATAGCCGAGAGACAGCAGGATAATAAAGTGACTCATGTAGTTCTTCCGGATCGACACTACTTGGCAAGACCTCACAGCAACCACGAGGAAGCGTGTCCGCCGCTCGGTTTTCTTTACCAGGTCAACAAGCAATGTCGGATTTGTCTGGCGACAGCTCCGAACTCCACCCCTCACTCTTTTCATTCTCCGCCTCCCTCGTGTTTAGTACCATAGATACAAGTAATAAAGCACTGATATATGAAGAATGTGATATGATTAATGAGGAGGAAGTGCTTTACCTTGTGTATTGATTCCACTACGGCGTACGCTTCTTCTTCCTCGACAGCAGAATAATTTCGCTGACCGAGAGATAGACCACTCTCAAAAAAACACTACCGACCGACCGTTCTTGTTCGATGCTATAGTAATCGCAACGACTGAAGCATCAGGTTTGACATCTTATAGGACGTCGTATTGGACTGTAGTGATTGTGGCTTTTGAAAGTCCCTATACAGCCTCGAATGCTCTGTAGAGGAGAAGTTTTATTGTAAGTGAGCAGATGGATTTCATCTAAGAAATGGCATATCCACTGTAAGCAGTAGGCGAACAATCTCATGAGGTTTTGTGGCCATACGTCATGCGGGGTGCCGTTCCACGCGAGAACTTTATGCTATCCGGATCTGGTCTGATGTTACGTTTGGACACCTCGTAACCAGTACGCTTAATTTGCACAGCAGCGATGACACTTAAGATCAGTCCTTATTTATTGGCCACTTTGAGGGTCACTCTGAACGACGATGCTTGTCGTATCTATAAAAAACACTGGTTATGGGAGAAATTTGGGGCCACTGCATCGGGTACTTTCACGGGACTAACTCGAATTTCGGACCTCTCAGTAGCAGCAAAGAATGGAAACGTCGGAGGGTTGTAGTTAGATGAGAATATTTTCTCTGCAAATATAATCGACCTGACCAGATAAAGACCAGTTTCACAGTTTAACATATTCTGCTCCATTAGTCTGTCGGGTTTGTTTTAATGAAAGACAACTAGTGAGTGCATCTGTGATGATATCGTCAGGATTTTGTTCCGTCATGCAACTCTGAGGTCTCAGTCTGTCGCTAAAGACCGCATTTTTGATCAAACTCGTCCAGGGGTTTGTCCGCCCTCTGGTCTGCAAGTTGATGGTAGATGGTGAGCAAATGTTTCGTTTTTAGGTTCGAAGTAAAGGCTTGCAGGTCCAACAGCTTCATAGTTGGATCACCCACTCATAAAAACATAACTAGTCAGGACGCTCACTGGAAATTTTCGCAACGTGCGAAACCAATGGTTCCATTGTTTCGAAGCGTCTGAAGCATTTAGTCGACATAGGATCGTCTCGGCCAGGGAAATCGATCCACTGTTGAATTGTGGGATGAATTGATGCACTCAAAACGACTACAAACACGCAGTCCAGAGAGTAGGAACAAGATTAGTCAATCTTGTTCCTACTCACTCGCCTGCGTGCTTGTAGTCGTTTTGACTACATCAATTCAGAAGGCGTGTCTTTAAGTATGGTTTTATTAATCAACGCATCGGAATTAAGACGCGAAATAAAACAACAGTTGGTGAGATGGGATTCGCCGGGGCAATAAGTTGGCACTACACTAGCATATATGCTGGTTTCATGGACTGTAGGGTCAACGACAAAAGTTGGGATTGATCACGACTATACATTGATATGTGGTACAAGCGTGGTCTATGTCCTGTCCGGCTTGAGGTTCAGACCCGTGTCCATAAGGTGGTGGCTGAGAGGAAACCTTACAGGATAGCTGGTCATGTTTGCCGTGCTGTAACACAGCCTTGGTTTGTGACTTTTGTATAGGTAAGCGATTTGTAAGATCAGTGTGCATCCGCGCCTGGAAGTATTATCGCAGCGTAGTCCACCACTGTTAATTCGTTAGATTCTTGAGTTTTTTCGTCAAGTCTATGCAGAAGGCCATTCAACCCTCCGCGGTGTATGGAGGCACAGGATAGTCCGCAGCTGCCATCACAGGCAGACCACGTCTTCCAGGAATTACTGTCATCCAGACATGCCTACCGCACAAGCTGGCAACTGGTTGAGGCATAGGCGGAAACGACAGAGGTGTTAGTAGAGTGCCCTTCCAGTTATGTGTTGTCAAGGGTTTCAATGTCTGCTCCCCACGCGGCAGTGCTTGATTCGCCATTCCGGCAGGACTGTTGTTCCACCGTCTCTACTCAGGCAGTAACGATTACCGTCATATTAGGTGAGGCAGGGGTTCACTGTAGGCTTGATGATTTATTCTGCCAACTTCGGGAGATGACGGCAAGGTCGGCCAGGGATGACCGGAAGCAATATTGGGCTGAAATAGCGACCCTCATGGAGCAGGCCTCGAACGTTGATGACACTCGAAAACTCTACTAACTTACCCGCCAAGTTAGTGGTAAGCCCTCTACACTGAGTGACAGTTCGCGACGTGAATGGTGGCCTTATTGCTGACAACTTGGCCAAAGTCGAGCGCTGGCGTGAGCACTTCGAGCGCCATCTCAACTTCGATACCCAACCCACCTCGCCCCTGCTCTCCTCTGCAGCGGAGTTCCTTCACTCTCCCACCTATGCAGTGCCATGCGATCCCCCTGTGAAGGAGAAGTCGTCGATTCCGTGCGAAAACTACGCAATAACAAGGCACCCGGAGGAGACGGTATACCCGCTGAAATCTACAAGTCTTGTGTCGACACTGGTACCCTGGTTCCTTGAGGTGGTTGAACAAGCGTGGAGAAACGAGGTTGTTCCTGATGACTGGGGCTTAGGCATCCTTTTACCTATCCGCAAGAAGCGAGATAAGACGAGATGTGAGAACTACCGCGTCATAAGCCTCACCGAGGTTGCTGTGAAGATTATCACTATTCTACTCAGGCGATTGCAGACTGTGCGTGACTCTAGGACGAGGCCCAATCAAGCCGGACTGCGTGCTAGACGTGGATGCGCGGACCAGGTATTCACACTAAGGCACATTCTCGAATTTCGCCATAGCTACCAGCAACCGACGGCCGTCTGCCTTGTTGACTTTGCCGCCGCGTTAAATTCCGTCCATCGTGAGTCTCTATGACGGATAATGGCGCTAGATGGTGTACCGCCAAAAATCGTCGTCACGGTCAAGGCCTATTATCGCTCCACCACCGCGTGAGTCCTGGTTCGCAACAATCTTTCCCAACCATTCGGTATTCGGTGTGGCGTTCGACAGGTTTGTATCCTGTCGCCCATTCTGTTCAACTACGCTATTGACTAGATTTTCGGGGAGGCCCTACACGAACGTGACAGTGTTGAATTTGCACCCGGGCACCGACTGACTGATCTCGACTATGCCGATGATATTGCCTTGCTTGCTTCAAGTTTTGGTGATCTGCAGTCTATGTTGTCACGGGTGAACGAGGTTGCCAAATCGGTCGGTTTATCCATAAACGCTGGGAAGACTAAGGTGTTTTCAAGCTGCGTCCCTGACCGGGAGAGGGCACCTCTCGGGATTGATGTCTGTCAACTTGAGGAAGTAGACAGTTTTAAATACCTCAGGGCGAGGCTGCCGTCGAATGAGCAGAGTAATGATGACATTGTCTCTCGAAATAATGCTGCCCGACGAGTTTTCTCAAGCCTTAGAAAATGCCTATGGATCCGACGCGACCTCTCCCTCGCCACCAAAGTTCGCGTATCGTGCATCTGTCCGATCTGTCCTTTATGGTTGTGAGTGCTGGGCTGTGGGCGTGGAGGACGAGCGAAAACTTGAGGTTTTTGACCACCACTGTTTGAGGACCATCCTTCGAGTGAAGTACACCGACTTCTTCCCAAATGAGACAATCCGCGCTGTCTGCGAAAACATCGCAAGGATGACTCAGGCCATCCAAGAAAGACGACTGAGGTGGTTTGGGCATGTTCTTCGTCGTCCGTCTTCTTGTTGACTTACTAGGAATCTGGTCGGAAAAAATCTCGCTGTCCACACTGGCCTTCTCAGTTGCTCGTGGAAATCGCCTTGAATTACCCATTTTATAGAAAATTACAGCTTCTTCCACACTTGGTATGGAGGTTTGACAACTAAAAGTCTCCTTTTCAAACTTTCTAGCGATGCAGTCAGATGCATTCGCTTCACTTTTTGACGTGAACAAATCCGACGAATGGCTTTCGAACAGTCAAGATCTTTCAAACCTGGATGCAACCATCTGTCGGGACTTTCTGAGACATGTCTGTAAGCGAGGTAGGAAATGCAAGTTTAAACATCCGAGTCAAGAAGAATGCGACAGACTCCGGTAAGTCCCCGACTTTCTCGATTCTTTTGACCTCTTTTCTACCTTTTCCAACTTTTAGATCATTTAAAAATATTTCCCCGACTCACTCTCTAATAGCCTCCATGTTGACAACATTCAATCGTGGCATTTATCTGCACTAATTCGATCGGCTCTGTTGAGATGGCTCATAGAATTTAAACTAAGGGCCGCTTATTTTCGATGGTCGGTCGCGACCTCTTAGATTATTCAGGTTATCTCGAGTCGTAGTTCAGAAACCTTAAACAGCCGCACGGGCCATCTTGGTAACATGCATATCAATTTCCTTGATACAGGTGTTCTGTCACACACCACCATGACGTCTTAGTCAGAGACATTTCCACAGGATTTCGGCGAAAATCTCCAAACTAGCTGTTGGAACCCAGTTTGTCTAGGTCGTCAGCGTGTGACCCCTCACACAGAAGTGTCTAAAATTTTGTCCGGTAGTCCAGTGTGTAGCATAATTCGAAAGTACCCACGGTCAAAAATGTATTTACCACAACTCTGGCTACAAATGCATTGATCTGTACTTGTCTTTAGGCGAGTAATTTCAAGCACCTTGTTCTGGAATTAAGTTTTACCCAGGCAATCTGTGCTTGTTTGATATCACAAGTGATCTTTGTCTTGCATTATCCTTGGGAAGGGACGAAACTTTACCAGGTACTTGAAATGCTTTGTTCCCTGGAAGCACCTGCCGTTAATTCAAAGGCTGAGGCGCCGTCACTCAGGATTTTTGAGTTTCGCAGTCTAGAGGACTTATCTCGCAAATTTCGGAAGGGCCACCCATAAGTCGGTGCGAGAACCAGAAAAGTAGACTGCATCGTCGGTGTAGCTAAGGTTGGTGACGAGGTTCTCCTGACGTGGCGCCACTGGGTGCTCGTAGGCGACCCTAATTGTCTCCCATAATAGAGAGGCCAGGTTTGAAAGCATCAGTCGCAAACCAGCAGACATAATTACATCGACACAACTATGCAGTCCTCTGATTACAGCATGACAATGATTAGAAGTCGCCATTAAACACTTTCGTACGGCTACTGCCGATCAATCCAGTTTGTATGAAATACCAAAAAACCCAAGTTTATGTACGCTCCCCAGTCATTTACCGACCGAGCCCGTGGCTTCTTTAACAGCTGATGCATCCAGACTCTTCACTATTCTGCTCGGTCGTCAGTATGCAAATTAGTCTGTTTGTCGAAGTAAAAATGGGAATAGAGAAGTTGCCCTTGCCGAGGCTGCTCAAAGCCCAAAAGTTTGGGCGTTTATGCTGTACAGTGGAGACGTCGGATACTTTCTGAATTATGCCCGCTAAATCATGTCTTACGTAGCAGTAAGGTGCCAAGTGCCCATAGCTTTTTCTAACCGTACCCCGCCGTGTAATTGCCAACTGGTTGTGCGTCAGAATTACCTCGAGTGCTCTGACCAAGTTTTCGATGCGACCTACAACTGTAATTTTACATTTATTGATGCAATTGCCAATGCCGCAGGTGTTGTGGTGCAGGTTCCGAAGTTGGATGCTGATTTTATGCAGAAAGAAGCTCCCTTTGACCAGCTGCCAACGGTAGTAAGGCGCGATATTACTAGAGTAGAGCTGCAACTGCAGCCTGTCCTCACCCACGGAGGAGATCCGCGGTGCCATTGCACAAATGAGCGCCAACAAAGCACATTTCGAGGACTGCTTTCCAGCGAAAATTTAAAAATTATATTTGACAGTATTAGCTGAACGGTAACATGATCGTCCGCTGCCTTTTTACACTTAGTGCACTTAACTGCGAACATTAGCGCCAAAAACAGACAGCACACGAATACTTAGTTTCAGAGGAAGGTGTTCCCGTCTTCGCAGATGATAAAACGCTCGGAATGGTGCACAGTTTTATCTATTTCGACTTTGTACAGAAGATCGGAAGTGATAAAATTGTCCCAAGATAGGACCTCTTGGGCTAGTTGGCAGCGTATACTGCCTTGGATGACAATTCTCGCCGAATGAGCAAGGGAGACAATCGACCGCGGGATTAACTACGCGCGCTTCCGTCTGACTTCATTGAAATATCTGGAGTTGACATTAGATAAAGCTCCAAGTATTCGAGGATTCCATGAAACTCTTTCCACACGGATGTTAGATATGACCCGTACGTTTAGATTATATAAACCCTCTGGAAGTATTCGGCCAGGGATATCTTCATATATTTAAATTCGTTTGCGATCGCGTACCTAACGAATGGTCATCAACTCTGTACAAAAAGCAGCTACTCATTTACACCGTCCTTACTCAGCGACAGGGGCGACTTGACCACGTACCTCGCTGGCCTGAAGGCAAAATCGTCCGGAATGTTATCTAATCCGAACCCGACAGTAGCTGTGATGGCGGTGCTGGTGCTAGTGATGCTGAAAGCTGATCACAAGCGCGCCTCCAGTCCTGCAGCCTACGCGACTTGCGAACCAACTGGCTCAGCCTCACGAATTTCTGCCACCGACTAACTGCGTTGTAACCTACTGTTGTGAATATACAACGCGAGTGAACGCCATAGAAGAAGATACTAAGCTGGTAGATCAGCCTCATTCGCGTCTTCTTTTTAAAGCTGTTGTCTGCGAGGAGAAGCTCGGTTGGATAAGAGGCCCTATCGGGAAACTAAAACTGCAGTCAGAAGTATACCCTTTTTGTGCACCAACAGGATTTTTCTCCTGTAAAGCTGCTGTGCATTCTGGCGACGATGGAGTCCGCCGGGTTTCAGGGCGCCCTTGAAACTTCACTGGATACTTCGCGTTTTTCAGTGTTTTGATCGCTTTCTCAAAGGGATAGGTTCTGTAGTTTGTTTCTCGAAACGGTCACTGAAAACGATTACCCAAGTTTTGAGTTTTCAAACTTTCTCCTTTACGCAGATGGCGGTTTGAGTCACATACGTAGACTCACTCAGATATGAGCCTTAGTCGTTGAAGAAAAGTGGACGTCCACAACGGGGGCTTATGATTAATATACTCCTGATCAACTGAAAAGCCTTCTGTAATAAGTTATCTCTTAAAAATGCTTTACGGAGGTACTTCGTTATGCCCACGCCGTTATTTTTTCGCAAATGAAATCAGAGAAGAAGTCGGAACATTTTTGCTGCTTTTGCATTCCCCTCATAAATACGGATAATTTTCCTGCCACTGGTCAAAAAGCTAACTTTCGGCTTTTTATTGGGACATTTTACTCATTGATTACTTTTAGTATCCGTTCAACGATTATAAATGCGCCACGACGTAGTCATTAAAGTAGTACGCTAAATTCCGGACGGCTAAAGCTGTGCTCAACGGCGAACCCTTTCGCGGCTGCTTAGGGACATTTGTGTACCCGAGCATCACGAGCGTGTTGAAACGAAGGGTTGCTTATTGGTTTGCTTGCTGCATCTTGGGACATAGATTTGCACAAATTCTCAAATTCGATTTTTTCAAAAAAACCCTGTTTTTTTCGAAAATAAGCGACTCATTCACATATTGCCCACACGATTTAAACGCACTTAAAGCTCAAGTTTCAAGCAGACAACGATTGTTTTTGTAAATTTTTCCTCTTCAAATTAGTGCCCCATACTAGAAAAAACACATAAAGGCGCAGATGTTATCCACGGTGATTAGAAGTATATGAAATTGACTGAGTGTAAGGTGGCGTTCACGCGCGCCAACGATTGTAACCTTTTTCATTGATGAAAAGCGCGAAAATATATTCTGCATGGAAAAAAAGCCTTTTCGGGGCTCCCTCAACTAGCAAGGAAGATGCGCACTATTTGAGGTATCACGCACTTGCCATGTAGATTCCAGCTATCGCGTTCCGTTAGTTACGTCATCTACTGCATAATGTGGTGCAGTAATTTGCCGAAATCTTATTTTTTGCAGGGCTGATCGAGGCGAAGTCGTCTTCTGCCACGATTATCAGAATGGAGCTTGTCGGCGCCCCGCATGCAAGTTCCTCCACGTAACCAAGGAGGAGGAAGAAGTATATCGCCTCAGCGGTTCCTTGCCCTCGAACTTGTGCTCCTCGCATTCTACGGAGAAATCATCTGATTTGAAAGTCCCGCTTTGCAAGGTAGAGAAGAATAGGCCCCTGTCAAGGATTACTAGGTTTTCCTGCTTTTATGCCAAGCAGAACCTTCATTTTGACATAGCTGTTGGCGTCGAACTTTTATTAAATCAATAGTTGGCTGCTCATCGCGACTGCTATGTTGGCTGGGATAATGTAGAAAACCGACTACTTCCGTCTCGATCCGAAGTTTAAAATTTCGTGACCAGAAGTATGATACTTCGACTGGGACAGACTCAATAAACAACCCGGTGATCATTCTCCCATCGGGGAGCGCCGAACTGGGGCGGTGGAGCTGGAGGATCTACTGGGCTCGCCCATACGCGGACCCTTCCTTTGAGCATCAGACGACCGAGCACCTGAGTAGGGAGAGATGTATTCTGTATTAGCTGCGTTACGGTTTTGGACGCTGTTTCCACCAGTCGGTGGCTTTATAAAGTTGCGCTGACCACGAAGACCATACTCCGGCAACCATTCAGACTGGTAGGTGATAGCATATGGAGGTAGCCGGGGCTGCTCTTTAACAGAAGCGAACAGGCGAGTTCCAGAAAGCAGTTCAGAAGAAGATTTGATCGCTGGAACAAGAATTTATTGGCCTGACATCTCGGATTCTCACTCGAACCCATCATCTGCCACTGTCTCTGATGACGGGTTCGAGTGAGAATCTGAAACGTCGGACCGGTAAGTTTCTTTTTCCAGTGATTGCATCTTCTGAACCTCTCTTTAGCAGCAACAAACTTTTGTTAATCCTGGTTCGCCTCTAGGAACGAAATTCGTCGCGTTAGGGCACCTGTAGAGAGTAGGTTTTTATCCAGCTAATCGGAGCAGCATATTTAATATGCAGTTAACGTACTCTTCCTACTGCTGCATAAATCAAGTCAACCAGGTACTCGTGGCCATCGATTTCACTAAAATCTCAGGAATCGACTTAAGTTCAGTCTGAAGACGAAGATGCAAGTACGCGGGGGTCCCATCAAGACAATCCTCGAAGTGTTCGACCATTGATGTTTGAGCTCCATTCTCCGAACCCATCTCTCTCTGTTGACTGCCCCCTTGTTGACTGTTCGCTTTCTTAACCAGAAGGCGAAATCGACGTTATTATCCCACCCGACCCAGATTGGTGACGATGATGAGGTGACTAGCTGAGGACCTCCGTGGGCTTAGGGAAAACTGGCCCCCGGCCAGTCTATGGCTTTGTGGTCTTCAAAGCTACCGTGCACTGTCCTTTATAGAGCAATGGTAGTGGCGGCCGGAAGGCGCGCGGATTGACATGGTCAAAAAGGCGGTACTGGCGTATCACTGAGGCTGTGCACTATCATTATTATTGCGATTATTATCACCAATACTGTCCCAATTCCACTCTTTTCCAGTGGAAAGATCCGCCAACACAATTAGAGGTCAATTTGGGCGCAGTAACGTGCCGAGCATTTTCTACGAAAGCGCTAATTTTCCTCCTTAACTCCAGCGGCAGTACTCATTAAGAGTTGCTGTAATTATTACACTAGCAAAGAATCGCAATAATTTTACTCTATCAGAAGGTTACTTCGCAACATTTCACGTCAAGACTTCTATAAGACCGTGATATTTTAACTGCCTATCAAGTGCGTTAAGGTAAGCGACTGATCGAATACTTCTATCATTGTCTTCCACTGTATGTTTTAGTTGCATTTGACAAGCGACCCACACTTATGCAAAAAGTTCCATATTCACCGGCCTTAGGTCCCTTGTGGTGGTTTGACGTTCCAGCACCTATTTCAGGGTTGGCGGAGGTAGTAATAACGTGATGGTGAGAACAGCACCCTCCTCCTCCTCCTCCTCCTCCTCCTCCTCCTCCTCATCATCATCATCATCATCATCATCATCATCATCATCATCATCATCACGGACGACAACAAAAAGTTTACAATCTAACGACCTACCCCTTTTTGAGTGTAGTTTGCCGGGATCCACTGAAGACCTCGAATAACTCAAAAACGGCCTGGAGATAAGTGTTTTTAGGGGAAACTAAAAATGGAAAGGAAAGCATGCTGTGTAGGCGACCAAGTGAACCTGATTTGTGTCATTGTGGAATGTACATGAATGCATTCAGCCTAAACAGAATATGAGGAACAAGGTCTGAAAACCTCCGATATTTTGTGTTCAATTTATCCTAAGCATACATATAGTATGACAGCCAGTGGTGTGAAAACTGTTAAGGCTTTTTTGAAACGAAATTTATGTTTTCTTCTGTAAAGCCTTCCGCGTTGAGCTAATAACTCCTTGAAAAGTCGAAAATAACTTTGTTCCATGGGAACACCAGTTGTTGCAAGACCGCGTGCGGAGAGACTAGCCATCGTCAAAAGACTGGGATACGAGCAACAAGAATAAGCTTGGTCGGCTTGTAGGCGGGAGGTATGTTCTACAAAATCGCTGTCTCCCCTCCAGTGACGATGGGGGCTCTATAGTATAGACGTCTCTAAAAATCCCATGATGGCCTTACTGTTTTGGTTGTCCTCAGTCGGTCACCAGGAGGGTTCATCTAAACTATCAGGCGAGGACAGCTCCTAACTACCGATCTGATTTGTCCTCAGATTGGACTCCATTCATTGGCATATCCAGAAATAAAACCTCATTTCGGAAGTAAGTGCACCTCCAAGAGGTGCACGTGACAGATATGCTCTTGGGAGAACAAGAAATATTCTCATACAAGGTTTCTGTGTGAAACGCTTTGGTACGGTATTTCACGAGTGAACGCCGTTATCCGTAAGAAAATAAAAATAAATCGTGGGAAGTGTTTAGCAAGCACTAAGGCCGAGCCTCTGGATTTCAAACCCCAGATCCCTCCTGTTTCTTTGGGAAGGATGTGCTTTTTCACCTTAAGTGTTTTTATCAGACTTGTAGAGCAATCAATGTTATCGGACGTGAGAACTATCTGCGCGAACTTGCCTCATTTACGTTAGTGCGCGTGTGCGAACGGACATGCGTCAATCACAGTACTTATTGGTGTATAAAATTACCTGTATAGAAATAACTGTCGATTTTCTAGGTTTTATTCTCTAGGAGTGGTTTGTCGCACTGGGTTCGTCTAATAAATAAAAGTCCCTACGCCTGAAGTGCCGTCCAACAGCCATCTGCATTTCGCTCATGAAGTTTGATGTGTTTATTTCCCGACTACCTACACTAAACGTTTGTCACTTTGCACATAAATTGCGGTTGTTCCCATCTACCTGCCCCAGATGGTCAATTGCATCGTACGGACCAGTCAGCCTTGCTCGGAGGCCTGTGTCGTGACCTCAGACCTTTGACTTTCCTTCTGCTCCCTCGGTAGTCTTGCCAGTTATGCACAAATACCTATATCTGCTGTGTCCTCGGACACTATTACTTTTTCGGCGTCCTTCGAACAACCATCTGCGTTTTGTTCATCAAGTTGGATGTTTTTAGAACCGCGCCACACATACTAAGTGTTTTTCACCTTGCAAATAACTTGC
>CACRXP010000107.1:792656-880978 GCA_902702965.1 Spirometra erinaceieuropaei | reverse complement strand
GAACCAAAAAGGGGCCAATATTGACTCACGACATGCGTTGATCGAGACGTGATGAGCCTAATTGAGCCCATGAACTACTGCCGCATGTGCGTGTGACACACCTAAGCGTAGATTTTCATTGTATGGCAGGTCCTCTGTCCAACCTCATTACCAGTCGGCAGTAATGCTCAGTCCACCGGTGCATCAGAGGGAAAAGTAGGGCCGATCTTCTCATGCGCTTTAATATGCAAATATCTCTTTTCTGACGATGGCAACATAGGAGAGCAATAAGAGGTAAGTGGAAGAGTGCATGGACCAACCAGATGACGGCCAATCAGTGGTTGAGTGTCGGAAAGTTTGTTTGGACGTGGGATCTAATACACCAATTTTTATTACCATTTTAAAGTAATTCAATGGGAAGAGACCAAGAAAGATTAGGCAGTAAGTACCAGCGTAATATCAGAAAACGATTCTTAGTCAGAGGATGTTCAAATGATACAACAGCGGAGAAATCACAAAGCTTAAAGCCACCTCTATTACAGATAGTCTAGGGGATTAATGGGTGTGAGGTAGGTGGCTATAAGCAAGTTCAAACGGAATTGCTTTTGCATTTTTTTCAGTCTCCACCTGCCTTGAGCAGTTGAAGCGGGTTTACGCCTTTCTACATGCTTACCAACTTCTTACTGTGTTTTGCTGTCTGTTTGCAGGACTATCTAAATCACAACTGCCATCGGGGTGCAACATGCAAGTTTCGTCACTTAAAGGCGCAGCCGTCGGATCAACCCCCTCCAGCGCCGGTGCCGCCAATACCACCACCGTCCCATGTTCCAGTGACTTCTCAGAATTTTGCGTACGTTGACTTTCCGTTGACAACGCAGTCATCCCCTGTAAACGGTCACGTCTACCTGCCCCAGACGGTCAACTACACCGTGCGGACCAGTCAGCCTTGTTCCGCGGCCTGTGCTGTGACTTCAACCCTACCAACCACCGTCAGCACTTCGACTTTCCTTCTGCCCCCTCAACAGTCCTACCGTTATGCACAACTACCTGTCTCTGCTGTGCCCTCAGACATTATCACCTCTTCTGTGTCCTCAGACATCCTCCTACCCATCTCTCAGACTGTAATCGTCGCCCCCTCTGTGATCGAACATGTCGGCAGTCAGGGCGAGTTCACACAACCTCAGCACCATCATCACCATCACCAGCAACACCCATCGATCCTGTCCGCACCTCACACTGCTTTCAGCGTTCTGCAAAAACAACAACAACAACCTTCTTCACAACAACCTCAAGCCCACCCACCAAACGGTGTTCATTTAACTTCACAGGCCACTCAACTTGGTACTGTACAGACTATCACTCTAGCGTCTGACCCTCACAAGGCCTTCACTCAGCATCTCTATGCACAAATTCCTGCCGTGGCAAATCCCACCTCCTGCTCCGCCGTCGCCGCACACCACCTGACGGTCCGTTCTGCGGTCGCACCGCACTCTCTTTCCACCAGCACCGCCACTGCCATCGTCGGCACGCCCGTGATCCCTGCATCAAGCGTTTATTTGCAACAGCAACAACCACAACAGCAACACCAACCACCCGAATGTCTTCTCGCCCCTTCGTCGGCTGCCGCTACGGCCCTCGCAGCTCACTCCTCGCCCGCACTCGTGAACAGTCATCCGGCCTCACACGAGATGCCTCATGCCAGTCAACTTGTAAGTCCTACTGTTGCATAATTCTTCGTTTTTCAGAAATACTGGTTATTCATGGCGTCTAGTGGGAGAACTGTTCAATCCTCTTTTAGATAGTCGTCTTTGCAAAGGGCTTTCTGTGTCGGGTTGCCTCATCTAGCCCTACTTTTTTTTAACCAACTGAACTAAAAATCCATGAAGTCGGTAAAAAATGACCGGGTTCTTGTTGGCTATTTATTCACTTAGTCCCACCTTCGCAGGCCTTGCCTTTAAAGACAAACTAGGTTCGAACCCTGTCCGAAGGAGACAAACCGTAAGGAGAAGTGCTGAGGGCATCGCGAAAGAGTGTGTAAAAGGTTGCCAGTGCAAACCATTGGGAGTTCTGTAAAACACTAAGCACCCTGATATCAGAGCTTTGATTTCTTTTACGCAAATTTTGTCTATTTGGTTGCAGTAAACCAGCCATGAATATTTATTCTCCTGCTTTACAGCACTGAATGCTTTGACAGAATTTAATTTTAAATGCAAGAACTTATCCGTTGATGCTGACAATGGTTAGCTGGACCTAACCCGTCAAGTTACTGGCACTACACACATCCACTCTATTTTTTGGTCATCTCGTCTGGCGACTGGTTGGCGCCGCCAACCCGATAATTCACGAGTACAACTATATTTCTGCCCGAAGTGCACCTTTCTCGTCATCTCTCCAGCCCGATATTGTCGTTAAAGGTGGATTTCTCTGAGATAACTTTATGACCTAATTGTTCGCCTGTACCCAGTATCCCAGCAGTTTAGCACCTTAAGTCTAGACTTTGCCAGGCCGCGTCTATAGTTTCACTTTTGCATTTGGATATACAGATGTCCCTTGTCGAGTCGGGCACAACTCTTATGCAGACGGATCGCCAGCAGCAACAGCCATTATCAAGTTCTTCAGCCCTGCACTTTGCCCCACACTCGGCCGTGGCCGCTCTGCCGGTATCCGCTCAGCCGCCACCACCATCGGCGGTGCGACCGGTAGCAGGGAACTCGGTCTCGTTAATCTTGCATCCAACCTCAGAGGTCACACCACTCCCGACCCGCATCGTCTCACTTCCCACGATGGCGGCCGCCTCTCCGGCCGTGTCTGCAACCGCCACCTTTACCACTGCCTCAGTGGATAGCACGGGCTTGTCAACCATCCCGTTGTCTGTGCTGGCACCCGTGATGCCCGCATGCAGCACCACAACCTTTCAACCGGCTGCTCTGTTGCATGCTGCAAGCGACGCCCCGACCGGACACACTTTCCTCGGGCCGGGCTCGGGAACCTTTCACACCTTTGTATCCAACGCGGCCTGTCAGAGTAAGTCCTTGTTGCCGTTCACGCTTTCTATCGCAGTAATGCTGTCGGGTGGTTCCGCAGCTCCACGGTTTGGGAACCAGCTTCACATTTTTTATGCGCCTTTGACTTATGCTTTCACCGTGGTGTACTGCTAAGATGTATCTTGCAAACGAAGTGTCAATATTCTCTCTTCAGTGACTGTCAATCATTCAGGCGCTGGCCAGCACATGACCCTGAGCATTCCCGTCTCGTCGGAGGCCTACGTGCCAACAGCCACGGTTACCAATACTCCCTCGAGCCACTCCTCGTCGCCAACGGTCGAGTTACCGCCGACCACTACGTCTCCCACGGTCGTATGCCATTCCACTACGTTGGACCAACAGAAACAGCAGGAAGCCAATACTGCTGCCGCCTTCGCGGCCGCGGCCTGTTTTGGTGGGTCCTCCTTTTCCATCATTCAAAGGTCTTTTGGAAAGACAATAAAGTTAAATCGCTGGGGGGATATGTTGGATCCGCCATCTATGCGTAGTTATTGCGAAATTTTCATCAACTATCCACCTGTTTTCCATCTATTCACTGGCGCGCATGGTCGCCAGGTTTACCTATCCTCTCTCCCCACTGCTTAGCCCCATTGACGTCTTAAGTCACCACCCTGGCTCGTGGTACGCAGGCCTGCCACCATGGTACTTAGGTTTTACTGCCTTTTTGTGCTTACTTCAGGATTTTGTGCCGTTGGCACTGATCCGGACACTAAGTGACGAAGTGCAAAATTACAGTAGATGTGCTAACTCATGAAATGTCAACCAAAATTTCGAAATGCGTTCTCGTTTAGAAAAGATCAACTAAGTAGTGTTGTAAAACTAATCATGATGCAGCATAAATCTATAATGATCCAGTTACCTCAGGGTGTCGGCTTTCGAAAGAACTTATTTTCGGCTGCATGCAAGATCTATACTCTGCAAAAAATGACTACTTAAGCAGTATGCAATTTTCTCATTGATTTTCGATGCCCTTGAAAATGCAATTATATTTCATAGAAAACAGGCATAAAAATATTCATTCTTTTACTTATTCGGTAGAAAATCACGTCTTCTTCCAATTTCATGCTCAAAAGAAGAGTATAATTCGGTTTTAAAAAAGTTTCTAATTGTGAGATTTTTTAATACCGTTAAATGGCCGTTCATGAAAAGTCATGTATCTGCATTTACGAATGTGGCTTGTAAAGTTAACAATATTGCTCAAACCCACTGCTTAATTTTATGAACCTCATATGGTCTCCTCTTAACACCGTAGAAAAATGCATGCAATATTGTTAACGTTACAAGCCACATTCGTAAATGCAGATACATGACTTTTCATGAACGGCCATTTAACGGTATTAAAAAATCTCACAATTAGAAACTTTTTTAAAACCGAATTATACTCTTCTTTTGAGTATGAAATTGGAAGAGGACGTGATTTTCTACCGAATAAGTCAAAGAATGAATATTTTTATGCCTGTTTTCTATGAAATATGATTGCATTTTCAAGGGCATCGAAAATCAATGAGAAAATTGCATGCTACTTAAGTAGTCATTTTTTGCAGAGTATAGATCTTGCATGCATCCAAAAATAAGTTCTTTCGAAAGCCGACACCCTGAGGTAACTGGATCATTATAGATTTATGCTGCAGCATGATTAGTTTTACAACACTACTTAATTGATTTTTTCGAAACGAGAACGCATTTCGAAATTTTGGTTGGCATTTCATGAGTTAGCACATCTACTGTACGTTTAACTCGGTCGAGAACTTGAACTTATGCTATCCTGCTATCAGTTTGAAACATTGACTGACATCTCCGCCCACTGCCTACCCTACCTACCTACTTTCTGCTCTGTTGTCTAATTAGTGTTCTGTATGTTGGGTGCTTGGGTCATATCCATCATTTGCGGTGATAGGGAAGAATATTAGCCATGCGCATGAATCACGTTGAAATTACGGTGTCTCATTTGTTTAGGTGGGAATTATTGTTTGTTGACCTAACTGTTGGCTTAACTGTAGATAACATTTCAGCCAGCTTCGTAGGGTACTTATCCCTGTTATAAAGACGCACAAAACACTCGCAGGGCTGTATCCTATATTGCACTCACATACACCACTGCGTTCTACAGGTGCAGCAGCTGCCGCCGCTACGCGAGTCGCGGCGGTTGCCAACTCTTCAGTCGCCTCGTCGGGTTTCATAAACAGTGCGTCTTCACTGACAGCCGGCCTGAGCCACCACTCAGCCTCAACGTCGGCTGCAGTTGCGGCAGCAGCCGCTGCTGCAGTAGCTGCTGTTGTCTCCGCGCCATCCTCCTCCTCAGTCTCCACACGGCTCTCCCTGCCGCCTCCACCGCTCTCAGTTTCACGCTCGTTTGGTCTTGCTGATTGTGACACTCCTGCCACCGAAATGACTGTAAAGAATGAGACGGCGGCTCCGTCTCCCTCCTTTTCCTCAACCTCCACCGAGACAACCGAGCAGAAACTTGGTCCCGACACGATGGGAAATCCGGGCTCTCCCTCAAGATCCTGTCCTCAGAGGTCTGTCTTAGGACTGTGCTGTTAATAGATGCCTCTTTTGCACATCGGGTCGGGAATTTTTCGCCATTCCCTTTCCAAGCTTTACGCCTATACCATATAAAATTATTTGACCGTCCGGCCACTCACTTTACTAGGCAGTTCATCTGAAGGTTGTTTTACTCCGGACATTGCAGTGTGTCTGTTCTCGACGCAAGAGGGAAATTCGTATATTTGCGTGCCCCACCTCTCTTTTCCTCATATGCCCGATGACTTCCAACACATCGACGTCAATGAGTGGAAGAAAGCGTTCCCACATAGACTAACACCATCGCATAGTTAAAATATGATAAATCTGGCCCTTTTCGCTAAACAGTTTGGTGTTTTAGGCATGCCAGTAAAACTGTCACGGTTGCAGTCAATCCGTTGCATGTGTTAGTTTACATGCCGACTTCTTCCCATTTGCCCTAAAATTCTCGGTCTGAGCTATTGAACCTGATAAAAAGCCATGAACTCTTATTGTCGGCGTCCCTTTTTATTCATCTGGTTCCAAAAGTTCTCCTGTTAGTGAGTTTCAGAGCATGTTGCTTGTGTGGCAGTCAGTATTCCATTTTCCCGTAGTGTAGTAAGTAGCCGCGTCGATTTAACGAATGTCAAATTAGGACTTTTTAAAATTTAAGGTGTTGTAATTTGTGGCGAGGCTAGTATGCCGTTGTTCTTTTTGGTACGCATTCGTTGTCCCCACTTAGAACCCCTTTGTCTTTTGGAGATCATTGCGTGCGTCGATCAGGGGTGAGGTCACTGTAGCCAGAACGCGCTCGGTTCTGCAATACTTGATTGACTTGGGCCTCGATATTTTACCTGTCTCCAAGTCAGTTCACTGTGTGTTTCATGCTTCTTTAGGCCTTGGAGATCCATCAAAGTTTCCTCCCGCTCCCGGCAGCAGAAAGTCGCCGCTGACACTCGACGTCTGCAAATCTCTCACAGTGCAGACTCAGGAGATGCAAACCCACCCCTGGCGGCTGCAACAACAAAGGCGACGCCTGGGCTCCTAGACGCTGCCACCGTCGGTGGCCTGATGTTGCATCAGGCGGGTGACCAGGGGTCTGCCGCAACACCGCCTCCACCCCCGTCGTCCTCCACCTCGCAGCAGTGCGCCGCGCTAATGTCCTTCAACTCGGCTACTTATACCATGACCACGGCCGCCGCGGCCGCGGCCGCAGTGGTTGCGGCTGCTGCTGTTGAACACCAACAACAACAACAGCAGCAAGAACAGAAGCGGGTAGCCGCCGCACTGGCGAATGTTGCGGGGACGTCGGCAACTTGTAGTCAACTCGATCATGTGACTTTGGCAAGTCCTAACATTTATGTTTTGATTGCCTTCTGGAAGCGCTTACCCCATCCTTATCTGTCGTTACTGGCCACTGAGTTATGTTGCAAACTGTAATGGCTCGGAGGATTGTCTTGTGGAGGGTGCTGATCTTTAGCTTGTCTCATTTCATTCTTATCTTGATTATCGAAGATAGCTGATAAGGTCTACTGTAGGAAAGCGATAATTGCTGTTACTGTCAGCCGTCAAGGACCACCTACACTGTCTGCTCAGGTAACACAGCAGCAGTGAGTATAATTCATAGCATAGTTTAGAAGCATTCCGACAGTGCAACAAAATCGCACCCGGGACCCATTTTATCATCTGTTGACGTGTTTCAGTACTAGTTGATTGGTCTACAATATTCATGCTAAAATCACAACAAATTCGCTAGGATCACTTCGTTGTTGCTTCGACGACCTCTGAAGACTGTTTCTTTTATCCATTTAGCTCTCTGATCATGGACTTCGTCTAGACCAGACGTCACCGGCGTCCCAGTCGACAGCTTCCTCCTCACTGCCTTCTCCTACTACAACCTTTTGTCTGAAAGAACCTCCTCCCAGCAAAGTCTCCAGCCACAGCCACTCCAGTTTGCAACGGTGTTTCAAGCAGCGCCATAAACGTCCGACTGCTCACCAACTGGGTGTGTCAGAGACTGCTCTCGTGTATGGCGGTACTGACGTTATGAATTCGATGTCTGCTTTCGCCCAGCGCCTCATGGTGTCCGCAAATCGTCGCAGTCGGAAGACATTTCACGACCAACGTGGTCTCCGGCGTTATATGGGCCGTGATATTTCAGTGAATGAGACAGAGGAGGATGAAGACGATGAGGAGGAGGAAGAAGACTTCGAAGACATGGTGGACTTTGACGACGACGAAGTTGTTGGTGAAGAGACGCAACTGAGCCCTCGTTTTGGCAGGTCAAGCGGTCTGTCTGCGGAAGATGCTGTATCTCTCACTAGGGAAGACCTTTACGAGCAGTACGCGTCTTCACGTACTGGCAGACACCTTGGCGATGAACAGGAGGGGAGCGTCATTTCCCGTGATCCCAGGGACCCGACGGTTTACCTTTTTCAATCCAAACGGTCTCGCCCCTCTGCTGTTGAGTCTACAACCCCAGATTATCGTTCGTCACATAGCTTTAACCGCGACGACAAATCTTTTGATTCTCCCCCACCCTTTACCAAACAGGGCTTGGAGTGTAACTCGTCCACTCTTGAGAGGCGCAAATCTACAGACCTTGCTGACGAACAAATTGGTAATAGCAGAGGACGCCCTCGCTCCTTAGATCGTTGTTTTGGTTGTCGTCCCCTGCTCGGCCTTGGCTCGCGACGGAGATGTTTTTCATTTTCTGCTTGCGACTCCCCTCGGAGATCGAAACTTCCCGAAAAGTCTAACTACCGACAGGAGCTCCCGGAGTGTCAACCAAAGGACTTTTCTAAAGTGGACTTATCTGAACTCTCTCCACTCACCCAAAATCCTGGCCCTTGCGGCCAACCCAGTGTTTTCCCCACTGTCTCTCACTCAGACATCTCGCAAACGCCTGCTTCCGCCCTTGTTGTTGAGACACACAAAACATCTCTTCGACCGTGTAACGGCCGTGTTAATCTATCCAACATTCCCACGCGAGAGCCCAAACGCTTTGGCTTTAAACGTCCCTCAAAATCAATGTCCAACACCAGGCTACATAAGAGGAAACGTTTGGGTCGGCTGGATTTGGATGACGCCTACGACTTTTGCGCGGGCCCAGAATTCTTCGTAAACCTTCCCACATTCGGCTCTCCAACTCCATCTGCCGTCCCCTCTTCCTGTTCAAAAGAATTTTGCGACGAACGTTTTGCCGCAGCTGCAGCTGCGGCCGCCTCTGCCACATCGGCTTTTGATGCATTCATGGTGAAGGGCATCTCCACTCGTGGACCTGGTGGTGATGATGATGAGGACGACGAGGAGGATGAGGCCAGTCTAATAAGAATGTCACGTACACCCTCGCAGGCTCCACCACCATCTCCGTCCTCTGTTTACCTGAAGAAGCGTCTGATTTCGGTGAAACGGGAGAACGCTAATCTTCGGTGTCAGCTGCATAGCCTGTTGGAGCAGCGCAACAGCCTGCGTAAGGCTAATTCTTTTTTGCTCAAACAGAACGCTCGCCTACGAAACTGCAATAAGCGCGCAGTGGCGGCCGTTCGGGCGGCTGAACAGGCGGTTGGCGTGAGCAGGGGTGAAGGACACAGAACCAATCGCGCAGTTGTCCTTTCGAAACGGCCTTCCTCCCGAGAGCCCAGTACCGATCAGTGACCAGTCGGCTCATCCAGCTACTACCACTTTTCCATGGGTACTTTTTATCTTCGTCATTTCTTCATGCTCATATTCCGTCGCCCTTTATTAGCCTTACAAATCCTTTTTCTAAGCCCTTGAATTGTCTGATTGATGTTGATATGCCGATCTTATATCAACCAGCAGAATTGATTAATTATGCCATTCCTAGCCCCAATCAGACAATAGTTTTCACGTTTTGTACACTCGAATACCACATGTCGATTAGACCACAGCAATTCAAACATCTTTCGTCCGCCCCTGATCAAGCAGTTCCATCACTGCCCTCATACGCATTAACAACTGATCGTCAACTATTCTGCTGCATTTGTTCACGGGCGACGCGCATGCGTGCGATTGTTGAACGTTACCGTAAATTGCGGTATGGCAATTGCCGCCTTCACGATACCTTAATAAGTAAGGTCTAGTCCCCGATATTTGGACGACCAGCACGTGTGTAACAAGAATCAGGGATTAAATGCCTAGTAGGCCACCATGCCTGGTCTCATCGCAAGCCGGCCGGACTCAATCTTGTCGATCGTGCACGATGGAAGCGGGAAGAGAGCGTGACACCAATTATTTCCCACCTTTCGCTTACTATAGTAAATCCTGTCTTCTTTTGAACAATCGTGGTTTGAAAAGTTGCCAGTTGACGATATAATCTGGTTCCCTCGACTGATTACCTAGTTACAGTGTCTCCTCCATAATATGGCCTCAACAACTCTCATCGATTTTACGCGACTGGATAAGGGCTGGTTTGTGCGGAGTAAAGGATTAACATGTGTATAGCAAGCGAAAGAGGGGCGCAATGATTGAAAGTTTTGTCGATGCTGAGCATGTCATTACTGCTCTCTTAAAATATTTATAGGGGTGGTCATTTTCGCCGGACAAACTCAGTGGATAGCACGTTCAAGTCAGCAAGTGTGTTTTGGTTGATGTACTAGTTGAATCTTCAGGTGGCTCCTGCACCAGATTTTGGGAGGCCACTGAATCGTAAGTTCTGGGGGTCGAGGACTTCGGACCTGCAGTCATCTAGCCTGCGCGAGTAAGCTTTGCATGTGTATTTTAGAACTTTCCGGTGGTCGTTTAGTAAGTAGGCGCTAATCAGAAACCTCGAAAACTAAGATTCAAACTTCCTTACTTTACTGAACTTTAATATTCCCTGCTTATCTGCTTGCGGCAAAGTATTGGTCTGAAGCATTCAATTTCTCTGGGAACCCGCCTCTTTGAGCCTAACAGAGGGACATCGAAATATAGCACTAGTATCTTCCTGTTCGCTAGCCTCAATAAATAGCAACGGCTAATTCAACCTAATCGCGTGCACTTATTCCTGCGCATTTCGGGCAATCTAACTCGAACTAGCGCCTGCAGGAATCGATTATATTTTAGTAGATATTTCATAGGTTGCCATGGAGGACCCAGTCTATTTTAGTAGTTCATCTTTCTATTCAATGATTGCCGGAATTTATTTGCCTTTGACCTTTAGCTAGTGTGTAGCCTTTATTTGGTTGAATTGTGCTTGAAGGGCCCTGGAATGGGCGACGGAGTCAAACATTCTGTTATTGGACAGGTTGAGTCTTTTTCGTGTCAGTTGAGACCAGCACATCCGGAAGCCACTGCGTCCAATCTCATCTCCAGGCGACTGGAGTCATTCCTGCCTCGTGGATGCGAAGCTGTAGACCAAAGAGTTCGGCTGATTCTGCATGATCTTTCCCTCATCATAACTCGGCTGACGCCTATTTGAATTTCTGTCGTCTTAAAGGTCATGGCTTGGAACCTTGTCCACAGGTAGATAGCTCGATCCTCAGGTCGTGGAACTGGGTTGCGATTACCCTATCTCAGTTTAACCTCATGGCAACTGTCGCCAATGTTATGTCATAGGGAAATTAGTCTAGTGCTGGTTATCGCATCAAAACTTGTCGGGTGCCCAAAAGAAGTAGATGGAATACCTTTTCAACCAATGCGTCCGGTTTCTTACCCCCAGAAAGTGCATGTCGATAGGCAGATAGGTTGAGGTCAGTGTTGCCGATGTCTCACATATAACAATCCAAGTAGCTCACAGGACGCCACTGTCTCGTAAGACGCGATGGTTCTCGTCAAGTTCGACGGGCGAATTTTTGTGATATATGGGTATCGCTTAAGCCCGGTCAGGGCCTTAGGCGTCTGCTGCATCGTTGATATTTTTTGTGGGGGATAGGGACTCTTAACTCGTGCTGTAATTCCACTTCCCTGCGGTCTCGTGTTTATCTCATCATTTCCTTTTCCGCATCCCACAGTCTCAAAGATGACAGACAATCACTGATTTTGACCCTATGGGTTTGTCGCCCGTGACTGTTAGCCTGCACCGGGATCTCAGCGGTTCCTAGGGTAACATTGTGTCATCCTGTTAAGGCGACCCAGAGCATGACGCACCATCCTTGCCGTCCTACTGTCACGCGCTGCAAGTAACCACCACGACGCAGGTCACTCTCACCGAGCCCGCGCTGAGTCGGAAGCTGGCACGCCACTGGGTTACGCGCGACTTTGCGGCGCTGGCGACGCGCCCATTCTAACGGTCAGAGCTCGACCAATGGCAACATATTAATCCAACGAGGACACGACCCTTAAGTGCGACACCATGGGCAGAAGAATTGCGAGTTGATGTACACGCAGCGGCTGTCGAGTAAAGTTCTTTGCCATCTTGTCTACCTTTTGTTCAACAGAACAACTGGCGTCATACTACTGGGGGGATTTAACACGTTGCTTTTGTTCTGTTTGTTTCTGGGTTACCGCATTAGTGTCGCTCATAACCAGTTTTTGTGAGGTGCCGAACGGACACCTTCATTATCTGGCCGTCCGATTATCACTGCCGCTCATGCTGGATGTGGTTTAACTCTTATTTGCCGTTCAATCTTTAAGATTAGTCAGCCTAACGATCACAAACAACCAGCTTGCGGCAGTGTTTCCACTGTCAGGTGCTGCAGAAAATTAGTCGTTGTGCTGATCTTTGAAAAAGGCCACATCACAATGTAGGGCCTAATACAGTACGAGCTTTTCAAAATTGCCGCTGAAGTTTCTGTAGTAATATCCCCCTCATTTGATATCGATTGTGTCGTGACGTGCAGATCAAAAGTAACTAACACGACTTTCTGTCGGGACAGGAATGTATGGGCTACTACTTATTTTCTCAACGAGCCCTCGAATATCGCTATTTTACTAGATGCCTGATCTGTGCTTCACTCAAGTTATTCAAATCTGAGATTGGGTATAGCTGACTGCCGACGGCTGATAAGCCAGACATGACCATCCCAGTCTCTCTGTACTCCTTCCTGCATGTTTTACATGTGCGTAGGATTTGTCGCTGGGATTCCTCTTGTCAATTATGCAGTTGCGAGCGATCCAGGTCTGCCATCACAGAACGGGGACTAAGTACAAAGCAAATGACGGGTCTGTCGCGTCTGTGTTGCTATCCCAGCACTCCAGTGGAAGGATATGCTAGCTTTGGGACATGAATTGGCCAATCTCCCCGACATCACAGTGGCTCGAGTCTCTTATATTATTGATTTCGACCACGACAGTGTCGTCTCGACGCCGCCAAACATGTCTACCTAAATGCTGCATTGTCTGTCTGGTGGAAGACACTCCAAGTGTTTCCTAGAGTACGCTTGTTCAGAACGGACAATCGTGCTGAGTATTGTGCTCGAAGAAGGATGCCTTGGATAAATTTTGAATTTTGTAAGCCCTCATATATGACATGTTAACTAGCGCGCGAGTCTCCTGCCGGTCGACTCTGGTGAAAGGCGATCCTTGTTGTAAAAAAGGTTCCCTACGACCTACTAGACATCATATTGATTGCAATTCGGGCGTTCAGGCAGGGTGCCGTTGCACTAAGTAAACTGTATCTGCAAATACCTCTGGCGCATGCCGATTTGGGTAGTCGTCACCTTTTTCGATTTCTCAACCGCTTGGGACAAGTTTCAGTTTTTCCGAGCTTGTTTAACATTTTCTATGCCGCGCTCAGAAGAACCCTCACTTGATTTCCCCCTCAAGACTCCTCATAAATTTACCGTGGTCTGAGCCTGCAAATGCCTCCTCTTATCTTTCTCCTTTTGGTGATAACCTATTCTCCAGCTTCATTCACCTCTTACTTCCTTTTCAGTGTTGTTGACGCACTCCGTTCTGCTGAATCGCCTGCCTCGACCGTCTTTGCATTTCTCACATATTCTACCATATACCTTACTGGAATGAGCCTGGCTTTTTTCGCCGTCTACTAGTTGCCCTTTCCCTTCTCTTCCAATCGCTTTTTGCTTGCTCCTATGTGTACGGGAGTTATCTACTCCCTGCCTCGCTCCTTGCACCAAATCATGTTGCTCTCCCCTCCCGATGTATGTGTGTGTGTGTGCGTCTCGAGTCCCAGCGCCACGCAATCAGCTGTACATACGTTTGCGCTTAAGAGTCCTCTTACCACTCCCCTACCCTCTTTTTTTCTCTCCGCCGATTCAAACGGAGTGAGGACGCCCACTATTTAGGTCTTGTCTCCTCACTGTAATTTGTTTTTCTTTTGATACTCTCCTGCTGCATAGCCTCCGGGTCCCCGCCACCAAATGCCACCACTGTACCAGTCCAATTGTTTTTACCCCCAGCCCCCCTACCCTCGCCCACACCTGAAGCTGGTAATTTAATGGCAATCTGAACGAGTACACTCCAACATTCAGCGTTACCTTGCACTTGTACTTGTCGGGTTTTGGCTTTCGTCTTTCACTTTTACGCAGTGCCTGTGGAGCACACTTTGCATCCTGTGGCAATACGTTCTCATTCGTGTCATAAAATGTCTTTTTATACTGGTTAACGGGTCTGCCTTGCCACGAGTTTTCAACTTCCTGACATTTAGTTGATCCCTCAAGTAGTAGTGCCTATCAACTCAAATAAACAACATATTTTCAGTATCCTAATGATACGCCTATTTCCTACGGCAACTTCTTGCCTGCGCTAGAGTTTGGCTTGGGTTTTTGGTAACATTCCTCACCACCCACACTGGAACTCGCATAAGGTCCCAGGGGGTTAGTGTTAGTTTAGGAATCCATGCACTCGACTCAAAACAGATCTCCATTGCTTTACTTGGATCAACGGACGACTGTGGGACGGTTGTTAATGGTTGCACTAACGTGTTTGTCTGCGCGAGCCGTCTTTCATGCGGTGCTGGTCGTTTTCTTCGGCACATCTGGGCTGCGATCTGAAGACCAGCCCCTTGTTTATTTGTCTCCCAGCCACCTAAGATGCGTTGGGCGTACAGAGAGGCTATTTTTCGTCGACCATATCCATACAGCGGTTCGTGGTCGGAAATTTGGACCCTGAACCCCAGTGGCTTTCGGTATCTAAGCATTGTACACTGCATGCCTGACTGAGACACTGCCGCACCTCTGGGGCGTCAGTGTCATTCCGTTGTTGCCTTTAGTATGCGAGGACCAAGCAATTATCACGGAGGACTGTCGATTCTTGCATCTCACGCCCAGTTTATACGCCGGATGACCGCAGGTTTTCATGGAGACGCATGCAGCCCAGTAGAACCACACGATAGCTGAATGTGCGAGGGTAGTGCGGGTAACTGGGGCGATGACGTCTTCTGTATGGCAGTGCTTGAGATACTGGTCCGCGGGGAGTGTATGTTGAGGCTCACAGCATGGTTGCGTCGGTCACTGCCATGGGTTCGCAGGTGACCTACCGGGCCGATGCGCGACGAGCGTATGCGATCACAATGGGGACAGGTTAGGACTGAGTCAACATCATTGGAGATGAGTGTGGTAGTTGGCGGGCCGTCGGGAGAGTTGTTCGGCGGTGGGAGTGGGAGCTCCAGTGGTCGTCGCCGTGAAGGTTGTTGCAGGGATGATAGAGATGATGGTAACCGACCGCGGCGGAGCACGGGGATGTTGAGCATCGGCACTGAGGGTGGTCGTAGCAGTGGGTGCCGCGAGGATTGGGGCAGGGTCGGTAGTAGAAGCATCAGGTGGGGTTTTCGAGCTGGTCCATTGAGTCCTGAGATGTCCGACGGGGCTGGTCCGTGTGCGGAATGTTGACAGTGCGGGCATGTTGGGAGTGGTTTGAGGTTGGCGTTGAGGGCCAGGAGCGCCTGAGACTTGGGGGCTTCTCTTTTAGCCTCAGCAGTGATGGTCCGGTTGGCTTCATAGATAGCTGCTTCAGTCTCCGCTGCTCTTCTGAAGGTCGGTCAGATCTGTGCGAGGTTTTCCCACATCTTCAGGTTGATCTGTAGCCGGTTCAAGGTTTCTGCAGGGTGTCCTTGCAGCGACGGGTCATCGGGGCCGCATCTCGAATGGCGTGGGTTGATCCATCAGCCTGGGACCACCATGCCTGTAGACATCAGCTGGAATCGCGCCGGATCCCGGTGTTTTCACGCTGGAGAGCTGGTGCACAACGCTGGATTATTAATAACACTGAGATAGACCGAAAACTGACCATCGACCAGTTGGTAGTTGAAGGCAATCTGAACAATTTTAACCGGTTTGAAATAGTGCAAAGGCCAGGCATTAGAGGAACTTGAATAAACTTTAGCACAGCTTGCATAACGTACTCGTCTTGCTTTATGGCCTGGGAGTCGATTATTGGGCTCCGTGAAATTGCGGGCAGAGCTACCCTATACGTCAGAGGAACAGGGAGATGGAGTCGAATGCAGATTTCCGAGCGCATGTTAGCTGTCTGCAGGAAGCACAAAAACTCGAGTTGATTCTGCCCGACCACGCTCTCATGCTCGATGTGATCGTATCCTCGGAAGAAGCGGTGACTGCATGAGTCGCGGGGTCGACTAGTGAACTAAGACCTCTACTAGCCCACTAAACTCAAGCACTGTGTCGGAGCGGACTTATTACAGCGGGGCGGGTAGATAAACGCTGCTCTGAGATGGTGATGAGAAGCTGAACTGCCAAGATATCTTTGCGCTTGTGAAGGACACCAGCAATGAAGATGTTGTCAGCATAGACTTCGGTCAAAAAAGTGTCACGCCAGCTGCGAACAACTGCAATTAGTACTTTGGAGTCAGAGACGAGTTTGCTTTCGTACTCAGATGGCTTCTGATAGCCTAACCATCACATGCTATGCAAGTACTACAGATCCTGTACCTGTTTCTCTCTCTGCTGCTCTGCTAGAATTTGGTTCCGATACATCAGGTCAATAAAACTTTCGATCGACTTCACTTGTTCCAAGCTGCCGTTTGGAAGCCTCCGTTCCGTATGAACCAATCTGTAATGGGGCGCAAAGTTCGTCGCATTTGATAATTCTTCCCAGCAAGTAGTTATTTTGAGTTATAACTGATCGCTTTATGAGAGGTGATCTTCTGCATCTGCCTTATCTGCTGGAAAATCGGCTCAACACTCATAATAAGCTCGGTGCGCACTTATTTTGAACTCTGTGAAGACGGTGTTATATCTGTTTTCTTCACTACAAACGAAGAAGGGAAGATTTTTTATTTCTTTTCACGAAGGGATAGAAATAACACTTTGCTTACTGGCTGGTTTTAGTGCAGTGAGTTTAGAGTGCCTGGAAGGGGGTACTCATCATGACAGTCACACAAATGTCTAACTACAGGAGCTGGTCGCTCCACTTCTGTCCAATCTGAAACCTGGTTTACATTTGGAGCTACCACGTAGCTGTAATTTAGGCATTCGCCAAAGCCCCGTAACCTCATCGACTGACGGATGAATTCAGATCGCACCGACTGATCTCCACCCTCAACTTTGGTGAGGTTGTGTGTGCAGTTTGTTTCGATTATTAGTATGGGATCGGGTATGTCATGGCAAATGTGGTCGAAGCCATATGCCAGATTGGCCCACTGCGCCCAGGGTCATTCCCAGTCGCTTCGATCTGAACTTGCTACGGGCTTACGATGGACCTGCGAGGAGAGAATGTGGTCAACGTTATTCAGGTCTTTCTCTAATCTAACTTGCAAACCACCGTTGCTTTTCCCAGGATGACAATGATTGTAATCGTGTTCAATGGAAAAACTGCGGAGCAGGTCTTCAATCTGGCACCAACGAGAATGACATCTGCGGCAATGTAATCCCAAATTTCACGAACAGGGGAGTCCCTTAATCCAGTAAAACCGAGTAACTTTTTGTCACAAATTGTTAACATCGTCGTCCGAGGCCCCAAGAATACACATTAACAACTTTGAGAGGCAGAAGGTCAGCTCAGATTGGTGAAAATCGAGGTTAACAGTTCGGCTAGATGATAATTTTAATCGCAAATGGGATGCGTCTCCGCTCACTTTAAACGGCGACACGAGATTTTTCCTATTAATTAGGGGAATTTGGACTCTCCAACGCCTCAACGTGGCAAGCTAGAATTACTGGACTATTGTCAAGTTCATTGGTCCATTATACTGTAGTTGAGTTCATTGCCTAAACATACTTTTTTAATTGTACTGGACTACCGGGCTTGCTGTGTAGCTTAATTTACAAATATAGCACGATAAAAAGCCGTTACTTACGATTCTTGAAATTCGATAAGTCAAAACAATTAATCAATAGTCAATTGTTTTTCCGCGCAAGCAGACTTATTGATCGAAAAAAATGTCTGGGTAGATTAAAACAGCGTTTGCGACCTCAGAATCCTGAATAATTGGCCATCACACGCAGGCAACACCTCCATGACCGTAACTACTCGGATTAAAAGAACTCCTCGGAGGTATCTCTTCAAAATAGCACGCTTAGACCTGCTAACCTAGTCTCTATTACGGCGGGGGAGTACAAATTAACCCGTTGCACTCTTTCAGACTGTCTTAAATGAGCACCGCAAATTGGATTCCTGCACGTTCCAGGCAAATCCACCCTTATCGGATAGGTAACCGCGGACGGTGTATTGGTGCCTGGAAAAATTAAAAGAGAATGAGGCCGACTCTGAAGACTACGTCCGCACGACATTCAGTGCATGTTTCTCGCTATAAACAATCGATGCGCTATCAAATTATCCCGGTGTGGTAAAGACTGTGGCTTAGAAGGCTACCAACTGACGTGATAACTTGCTCCTCCTCTAAGCACAAAGACTAAGGTTGTAATGGCTGTATAGCATTACCAACAAAGACTAGGGAGGCCAGAATGGCCATTTCTGGCTTATTAGCCGTCGTCAACCAGTCATACCCAACCCCGAAGTGTGGAGCACCTGGGGCTCGATCCCGTGACCTATTTGGGGCGAAAAATCAGTACAGTAAAAAGATTCTCTCAAATTAATGGCGTAGCTGCGAAATAGGACTTCGAGCCGCAAACATATTTTGGCTGGACATGGGAATAAGGACCCACGTACTAAAGCTGGCCTTGCGCAAAGTTCCAGTGTCACCTATTCCCCTGTCCTAACTTTAACCCTGCCTCAATACTGGCCCTAACCTAGCAATAGCCCTCATAAGCCTGAATCCCCTGGAATTTAGCTTCAGGCCATCTATACTACGAGGAGTCCTTATTTCCGTTCCCAAGGGTGTATGGGTGTCCACCTGGGGATTACAGTAGGTTGCTCACTTGCTTGCGTGTGTAGACTGCGCTTAACATCCATTACCTGGCACCCAACTCTCATATGTGGCTCCCCGAAACTAGGCTCTGTGTAGCGGCCACGTCCCGATAACCACCTCGACTGGAGGGCTAAACCAGGTGAGGGCATCCGTGTGTGTTTATCTTCACGCACGGAAATTCTGCCTCCTCACACTGTCGCTGGCCGTACGGTTCACCGCATTGCCATCTCCAAGACGAGGCTCTGTCTGTAACCCCGCCCCAGGTAAGCTGAATATCGTTTGGTTCTCTGTGCCTGCTCACCTTTGCACTTTAGTGCTCAGCGAGCTATTGACCCAGTGGCTGGAAGACCTGCCCCGTTTTACTCCTGCGCACATTTTCCCAGCCGTCCTCCTCCGCTCTTCCCTCTTCCTATTCTCTGCTCCACTCTCTTCCTCCACGGTCGATGGTCCTACAGCGAGAGTGACAGCCATTGGATGTTCTCTGACTAAACCCCGTGACCCATAGTGGAGAGCGGTATCCGTCTGGTGCGACAAAGAAGCCCCATTTAGGGAAAGCACTGCCTTCCTCTTGGAGGGTGAGGGGGCTAGGAAAGATGCCCTAAACAAAGCTGGGTTCATGACATCTGCGCGCAGACCGTGCCTCGCAGACTGCTAAACATGCGGTCGAAACCAAAACACAAGATACTATAGTAGTGAAAATGAGATTCCCAGGTGGCATATCAAACGAAAAGGAGGCGTTCACCGAGAGACGTTTGTTGGAGGTCTGACGTTTCGACATCAAGTCTCCTCACTTCTCATGTTGCACCGAAAAACCCATTCGCTGCTAAGAGGTGAACAAAAGGCCCTAAGGGAGTTAAAATCGGACACGGAAATAGTTATTCTGCCTGCTGACATAGACCGGTCAATCGTTATCCTTAACAAGGCAGACTACCGAAACAAAGCCCTCATGGACCTCAACTATCGGGAATCCTACAGTGTCAGCGATGCCGCCAGTCTAAAGTCCCTACTGGCGAAGATTAACAGAATTCTGGCTCGACTAAAGAAGGACGAGGCCATCACCGTCGAAGACTGGTATATGGCAAAGACCAATCGTCTCACTCCGAGGCACACCCACATACGGGCTTGCAAACTGGTTATTTAAAAAGCTAAGATTCCTAACCGCCGACTCACAAACAACATTGCGCTCAGCAGAACAATTACTTGACAGAATAAGGGCGGTCACGATCAAACCGAATGAGAGGATGGTGTCCTTTGATGTCGTCTCATTCTTCATGTCCATACCACAGGCCCATGCGGTCCAGACCCTCAGTGACCTGCTACGTCAAAATTAGGATGAGGGCGATGTCCAGCCGACAGCTCAGGATCTCATAGAACTCATGGGCCACTACCTCAAAACATTTTTTACCTTTGAGGGGATCACATATGAGCAAATTAAGGGCACTCCGATGGGTTCACCAATCTCCGGGCTCATTGCCGAGACGGTTCTGCAAAAATTCGAGAAGCGACTATTCGAGGAGTACAAACTCAAGTTTTGGGCTCGTTACGTTGATGTTACCTTTGTAATCATCGATAAGGATACAAGTAACTACTATGTATGAAGAGCTGCTGAACTCAATCATCCCCGATCTACAGTTCACGATGGAAGAGGAAGTGGAGGACAAACTTCCATCCTTTGATGTTGTTGTCTGCCGCCAACTAGACGGCCAACTGACGACATCAGTCTGCAGAAAACCGACGAACACGCTGCGACTGCTCAATTACAACAGCAATTACCCACTGCAACACGAACGAAGCTGCATACGCACGCTATACCGACGGGTGGAAACTCAATGCATCATGCCGGTCGCCAAACTGGACGAGATAAAGCTCCTCCAAGAACTCTTCTGAGCCAACGGCCATCCGCGAGCATTCCTTGAACGGAGCCGAAGTCAACCATGGAAGCGGACTGGAGAACATAGTCAGCCAAAATCTTGGCGGAGCATTCCGTACATGAAAGGGGTCTCCGAAGCCGTGGCTAGATCCCTCGCGCGGCTCAAAATAAGCGCTGCCCACAGGCGCGACTCGAAAATCCGCCGGCAATTGATGCGGCCAAAAGACCCGATCCCTAAGCAGGAGATGTCGGCTGTTGTATACCGACTTCAATGTAGCTGCGGGAAGTGCAACTACTTTGGGGAAAGCGGCCGACCGCTACAAACGGGAATGCACGAGCATAGGTTGGCCTTGCGAAGGTTGAACCCAAAGTCGGAGGTAGCAACCCATGACGCGTAAATATGACACATCTACAATTTTGAGGCCACTGAGATTGTGGACCGGGGCGATGATAATACGGCAAGGCAAGGGCAAGAAGTCTGGATGACCATCGACTGCTCTGTCAACCGCCACCCCAGTTTGCCTCCCCCCTATCTGAATTTAAGAACCTTCTTAGCGGGGGAGAAGCACGGCGCGGGACAATCAGGGCGTCAACTATCTCCGCGGCCGACGAGGGCGGGCGCGATTCAGGTCACGGTGACATGCGGGTTGAATTCAGCACGCAGGCGCCATTAGCGGGCCAAACATCAAACAAAGTGCGCCTTATAAAGAGACCTGTGCGCATGGCTTCCCAGTCTCTAAAGATGGGCAGACGAAACAAATACTCGAAACGTCACACCTACAATAAACCTCTCCCAGTGAACGCCTACTTTTATTTGACAAGACATTATACTCTCTCTCTCTTCCCGCTCCTCCTGCTCGCCGCCCCACTCGCCAGACTGATAGAGTATGTCCGCCCATTCTGGCAGCCTGGAATATTTGCTGTCTTTTAGATAATCCCAAAAGCAGCCGACCGGAACGAAGGACGACATTAGTTGCTCAGGAACTGGCGCGGTATCAGGTGGACATCGCTGCACTCATTGAGGTCCGGTTCTCCGAACAAGGCCAACTGGAGGAGGTGGGTACCAAATACACCTTATCGAGCGGCAGAGGGATGGGACGTAGGCGTCACCTTTGCCATTCGAAACGACATCGTGAGATGACTGCCTAGTCTGCCGCAGGACGTCAACGATCGCCTGATGAGCCTCCGCCTGTCACTCTGGAGAGGCAAATGCGCCGTCATCATCAGCTCTACGCTCCCTCCGTGAGCAGTCCCGATGCTGCAAGGAACAAATTCTCCGAGGACCTGCATGCCCTCCTAGCGACTTCGCCGAAGACGGGTAAGCTGATTGTCCTTGATGATTTCAACGCCCGCGTCGGCACAGACCATGCTGCCTGGAGAGGATTGCTGGGTCCCCATGGTCTCAACGGCTCCAACGATAATGGCCTGCTCCTCCTACGAACCTGCTCAGTACACCGGCTCCTCCTGACCAACACCTATTTCCGCTCCTGGATGCGAGAGAAGGCCACCTGGATGCACCCTCGGTCGCGAAATTGGCACATGCTGGACTATTCCATGTCTAGAGGCAAGACCAGCGGGATGAGCTAGTGACGAAGGCGATCCCGACCATCGTCTCGTCACTTCGAAGATGCGTATTCGCCTACGGCAACGCAGGAGACCTCAGGGTAAGCGACCCCCAGGTAAGCTGAATATTAATTTCTCTTTGCCTGCTCACCATCTCCATTTCAGCAATAAACTTGCCCAACCGTCCAGTCGCCTCTGCCGCTGCTGATGACGCCGCCGCTGACGAAAACGCCTCCATGGGGAACCGATGGCGTAAACTGCGGGACAAAGTCAAATCGACGGCCCTGCTTGTCCTCGGTCGCGCACGTGGCCAACGCCAGGACTGATTCGACGATAACGACGTCGCCATTAGAAACCTGCTTGCCGAGAAGAACCACCTGCACGAAGCTGACCGCCCGACCGACGACAACAGGGCAACCGCCTTGTGCGCCAGTGGCTGCGCGAGATGCAGGACGTCTGGAAGGCTCGCAAGGCCGAAGAGATCCAAGGGTACGCGGACCGCAACGAATGGAAGAACTTCGCTGCGATCAAAACTGTCTACGGTCCGATAACCAAAGCCACTGCTTCTCTTCTCAGCGCCAACGGCAGTATTCGACTCACTGAGAAGACATAAATACTACAGCGATGGGTCGAACAATTCAGAGGCGTCCTCAACCGCCCGCCCACCATCTCTGAAGCCGTCATCGTCCGTTTGCCTTAAGTGGAGACCAACGTCGACCTCTACCGCCCACCCTCTCTCCAGGAAACTATCAGGGCCTTGCAGCAGCTCTCCATCAGGCAAGTGCCCGGATCGGATGCGATCTCTATTGAGATCTACAAACACGGTGGCCACCAACTTATGGATCATCTGACGACGCTCTTCTAGGCGATGTGGCGTCAAGGAGAATTCTTGCATGGCTTCAAGAGCATCGCAATCATTTATCTCTATAAGCGGAAAAGTAATCGCCAGCTATGCAAGAACCACCGAGGTATTTTCCTGTTGAACATCGCTGGGAAAATCTTCGCTCGCGTTCTCCTCAACCGCCTGAACCAAGATCTGGAACAGGGTCTTCTGCCGGAAAGCCAGTGTAGCTTCCGCCGTCATCGTGGGACCACCAACATGATCAACACCGCCCGACGAATGCAGAAGTGTCAGGAGATGCGGATCCACCTCTATCCTACGTTCGTGGATCTGACGAAAGCCTTCGGCACGGCGAGTCGCGAAGTACTGTGGAACTCATGCAGAGATACGGCTGTCTCGAACTATTCACTCAGATGGTACACCAGCTCTGCGATCGCATGACGGCCCGCATCACAGACAATGGGGCGCTCTCAGAGGTATTCGCAGTGAGTAACGGAGTGAAGTGGGATTGTGTACCCGTGCCTATCCTCTTCAGTCTCATGTTCTCTGTCATGCTAATGGACACCTATCATGACGAACGCCCCGGGATCCGCATCGCCTACAGGACGGACGACCAACTCCTCAATCAATGGCGGATGCCCTTCCAATCGCGCGTATCCACAACCACCGTTCACGAACTTCTCTTCGCCGACGATTGCACCCTCAACGCCACCTCCGAAAGGGATATGCAAAGGAGCATGCACCTCTTCACCGCCGCCTGCGGCACCTTTGTCCTGGTCATCAACACGGAGAAGACGGTGGTCATGCATCAACCGCCACCCGACACTGCCTACGTCGCACCCAAATTAACGTGAATGGCGCCCAACTGCGAGTCGTGGACAGCTTCATCTACCTGGGCAGCACCCTATCTCGCAACACCAAATCGGCGATGAAGTGGCCCGCCGGATCTCTAAAGCCAGCCAAGCCTTGAGCCGTTTGCAAAACACAGTCTGCAATCGCCACGGTCTCCACCTCAACACCATCCTGCCGACGCTGATGTACTGGGTTGAGACCTGGACAGCGTACAAGAGGCAGACGCAGATACTCAAGCACTTCCATCTCATCTGTCTTCGACGGATACTGAGGCTGCGGTAGCAGGACCGGATCCCGGACACGGACGTGCTCGAGTGAACGGGAATCCCTAACATCTATGCCATGCTGAGATAACTGCAACTGCGTTGGAGCGGCCACCTCGTGCGGATGGACGACGAGTGGCTACCCAGACGACTCTGCTATGGAGATGTCGCCAAGGGTTCCCGCCGACGGGAAGGCCAAGTTCGTCGCTACAAGGACACTCTGAAGACTTCCCTGAAGCACCTGCAAATCAGCCCAGCCAATTGAAAAGATCTCGCCCGAGACCGACCGATCCCGAGAAGGACAGTGAAGACAGCCGCGGTCATATACAAAGCCAGCCGCCTTACCGCCGCCAAAGCCAAACGCGAAACTTGCAACTCACAACTACGCTCACCACGCAACTCCAACGCTCAACCACCCCCGACTTACCCACGTGCCAGCGGACGTTCCGGGCACCAATCGACCTTATAGGACATCTTCGTACCAACTACAGCACTCGGACTACGTCAGCTGCTGTCTCCCTGTCCAACTCTTCCTCATCCTCCACGCCGACAACTAACACTGACCGCACTCCCGAGCCCTTGCCACCCTCCTCCTCCTCCTCCTCCTCCTCCTCCTCCATTACCTAAACATCCGCTAATGCGGCTCCTGTACCCACCACCACGACACACAATCCTGACACTCCAAAAAACATCAATATCCCCACCGTTAACGCCAGAGATATGGACTCCATCCATATCTGTCCGCATTGCGACTACACCTTCCCCTCACACATCGGTCTGGTTGGTCATTAGCGAATCCGTCTCACAGAGACTGGGGAACAAGTGCCTGGAGCACCAACCTGCGCTCGCCGCATTTGCCTCCACTGCCCGCACTGTCCCTGCACATTCGGTCACCTGCATATCTACGATAGTGGAATTGAGCGCAGTCTCGACACACCTAGCCTAGCTCAACACACACCCCGTCGCCCAAGGCGTCCACTATCAACAGGTCCACCACCGCCACCATCTCGGAAACCGACACTTACACCACCGACTTTGTCCACACTGTTCCCACTCACCCACCTCACGCATCGACCTGGTCGGTCACTTACGAATCCAGCACACAGTGACTGGCGAACCAGTACCTGGAACACCCCATACACTCGCCGCACCTGCCTCAATTGCCTCCACTTCATCCACACATTCCGCCACCGCATGGACATAAGAAGTTATATGCGCATTCATGGAAACCTGAGTTAGACGGCCGCCGACTAAAACACACTATCACATCTTCCTCCACCTACATCACACAGCATTATCACCCACCAAAAGCATCCAGTTGCCACCCCCCACGCAAGTGGGAAGTGTGCGTCTCGACTTTGTTTACATGCGGCTCGTCAGCTGCATGTGTAATTCGAATATGAGACTATCACGGCGCGTCAAGCAGCGTGCTTTGGGAAGCTGCTGACTGACGCTCCAACTCAGTCCACCTAGTTGCGTGTATGTATGTGTGGAGTGGCAGACTGGTGGGCTGAGAGGCAGGCTGTAGCGGTCCCTTCTTAACGTGACCTACAGCACTCTAACGCATGCGGTAGATGCTGCGTAAGTCTATTCTCACTATAAACTAATTCATGCGCAAGTCACCGTGCCTGATTCACCTTGCTGTGGAGCACGCGGTGGACATCGTCGGACATGACGGTCGAGCTATCCTCATTTGCGTTTCCTACCAAAATGTTAACCTGTTGAAACCGAATGTTCCAGATGCCATTGTTTTTTTCCGAATACCATGTGATCGTTGAAATGGGCGGTCTTGGCGCTATTTCTGCTTCAGAATGCCAATAATTTGCGGCTGATGCTCAAGTCCTATTAAGTGTTTAAATCAACAACTTCAATGGCGTGACAGGTCCCTAACTAATGACCATTATCTGCAGATTTCGGGTCGGTCTCCCTTTGTCACTCCAGGTTTTAAATGTTGCCTAGGTCTTAAAATGCCTATGATGTTAAAACAGCCGCTTTTAAAGCTTGGTCTGTTAATTTATGTTTAAGAATAGTGGATATTTGCGTTCTCGCCTGCCGATTCTAAAATGTTATACATGCGCCGTACCAGCAGACTCGCTAAAACAGCGTCTTCGATGCGAGTTTTCATCTGAGTTAGGGAAAATGAAATGGATAAAAACGGGAGCAGTTCAAATTGTACCCACTCAGATATTCTGTTTCCTGTGTGTATGGTATTTTGTCCAACCGGGGCGGACTTTCAGCGCCGAGCAATCGGAGACGGCTTCGAAGGTCAAGTGACCTAGGTGCATCACATATTTTCAAGGCATGTGGCTCAACAGTTCATTATTCCGCCGGGTTCTCAGAACTACGTAGAACTAGTGCGTGAGTGGTGGATGGCTTTGACCAGAAAGGTCTATTTGACGATCGAAGGCCTGGAGGCGGTGTAGACGTGAGGTACAAGGGAGTATTTTAGCGATCTTTGCCGTGTTTGCATACAACGGAGTAAAGAAATGTGGTGGTCGAATATGCGAGTAGTGTGGGCTCTGAAGACTGACACAACAGGCGTTGGGGGGAGGGGGGTACCAGTCATGGTGCAGGGTAAATACAGGTGTCCGACCAGGGCAATCACAAGGGAAACTAGTTGGTACTGCGTCTGCACTACTGGCGGTCGCCATCGGTTTTGCGGCAGTATAGAAAAGCGACAGTAAGTCGGGATTGAAGTGTAATGATATGAAGAAGAAAGGTTGAAGTTAGGTTAATTTATGGTGGTATTTCATCATACGGGAAGTGGACTGCTCTCGGCGGCATTTTGGTAGATCCAGAGATGTTCGACAAGCCAAGCGTTGGCCTTAAGGAAATATTGGCTGTGGGGATATTGACAGACGGTGGTTGGTACTTCGGTCCTGTCGTTTCGGTTTGATTTACATTTGGCCGGCTTCATAGATAGCTACTGCAGTTTTTGCCACCATCTGTCCTGCCTGCCAGTTTTATACTAGCGATTTCCAGCCCTCACGATGAACCTAAGGACGCGTAAGGAGGCCTTCAATCTGTCCTAGTGGCGTTTTTACTCATTTTATCTGGGAGTGTCCGTTGGATGTCCCTATAGAAGAATCGCTTCGGTATCCGCTCAGCAATCATTCTCAGGATGTGGCCGCTGCACAATGGTGAGACATAGATTTTCAACATGTTAATCAATTACCTTGGTGTCCGGAACTTGTTTTTAACAATTTTCCGAATTCAAATTCAACTTAGAGGGAAATGGTTTGGAATCCCCAGTTGGCCTTCTTGCTTTGTCCAGGGCTCCGCGCTGTGGAGAGACATAGCCTGGATTCATGGCCTGCTAATCCCAAGTTTCTTATTAGAGTGATTTTACGGTGTTTTCAGCTTAGTTGGCTTTAGGGATACGAATTTAGGCCTGCTCGACAAGATAGTTGTTTTTTCAAATATTTTCCCCCAGACAATTGAAGTAATCTGCCGCTGGGGGGATTAACTACTCACAGTTACAATGAGTTCGGGGAATTCGACGATTGCGGTCGGTTGGTGCATGACAGCTGTTTCTTGCTTGTTTTTTTGTAAAACTGCAGACCGACTCATCCGGAAGCAAAAAAGGCTTAAGTTCCACTGCATACCTGTTCAACTCGTAAAATTTAATGTCCAATCATTGGCGAGGAGGAGGTCAAGTAACCCAATCTTGGAGTTTTTTTATGACGACCTAAATACGGTGGGTGTTGGATTGTTTCCAGTCGGCCCGATAATTTGTCAGTACCCGGCTGATCCCTTCTATAAGCTCCATTCAGCACTGTGGGGAACATAAAACCGAAGAGGGTTGCAACGACGATTCAAAAATACAGCAGGTGGGCTAACTCATGAAATGGCAACCGAAATTCCGAAATGTGTTTTCGTTTCGAAAAGATTAATTAAGTAGAGTTGTAAGACTAGGCAGATGTAACATAATTCTATAATAGTTCAGTTACCTCGGGATGCCGGCTTTCGAAGGAACTTCTTTCCGGCTGCATGAAAAGACTACACTCTGTAAAAAATGACTACTTATGTGGCATGCATTTTTCACATTGATTTTTGGTGCCCATAAATGCCCAATTATATTTCATGGAGAACATGCATAAAAATATTCATTCGCTTGCTCATTCGGTAGAGAATTACGTCTTCTTCTAATCTTATACTCGAAGGAGAGACATAATTAGGTTCTAAAAAGTTTCTTATTGTGGGACTTTTAAATATCGTGATATGGCCGTTCGTTAATCGTCATGTCTTTGCATTTACCAATGTGGCTTGTAAAGTTAACAATATGGATCAAATCCACTGCTTAATTTTACGAACCCTATATGGTCCCCCTTAATACTGTAGGGAAATTTGTGGTTTTCTGTACGCGGACAATATGCGGCGTGTAGTTTGGAAACCCTGAATCCAAGTGTAACTGTAGAACGGGTTCAAAATTAATCGGGAATTGGAAAAGTTTCTGAAAACCGAATTATACCTTTCCTTCGAGTATAAGATTGGAAGAAGACGTTATCGTCTACCAAATGAGCAAAAGAATGAATATTTTTATGCATGTTCTCCATGCAATATAATTGGGCATTTATGGGCACCAAAAATCAATGCGAAAAATGCATGCCACATAAGTAGTCATTTTTTACAGAGTGTAGTCTTTTTATGCAGCCGAAAAGAAGTTCCTTCGAAAGCCGGCATCCTGAGGTAACTGAACTATTATAGAATTATGTTATATCTGCCTAGTCTTACAACCCTACTTAATTAATCTTTTCGAAACGAAAACACATTTCGGAATTTAGGTTGCCATTTCATGAGTTAACCCGCCTACTGTACGTGACAGCTCTGAATACCTCCAACCTTGATCTTTTGCTCGTGGCATACCCCATTACGTCATCAGGAGGCTGTCTGACCAAGAGTGTAACCGTTCGTTGCATTAACATGCGTTTAATCCTTTTTGACTGCTGTCTCTTTTCACTTTTCCAAAGACCTCACCATGCTGCGCGAATGTAGTATGGAAGCTGACTCTCATTAACTAGCACTTTTCCAGTAGTTATCGGACTTCTACGATTATGTCAGCTTTTCTCGATCCCAACATGACTCACGGGGAAAACTTCACGCCCAGATGTAGATCCAGGTGAGTAAGTGGCTCCTGGGCTAGAATTTTGCGGACGATGCCACAAACAGTCCTCTCCCCATGTGATTGCTGCAGACTTGCCGTTTTTTGTGTTTGTTTGTATGAGAATTTCTTGCACCTTAGGCATCTCGCAAGTTGCGTTTTATGGTCACACCCCCAGGAAAAAAGGGAGAAAGTTTAACAGGGATTTGAGTGTAGGAATTGGGTTTGTACCCAGAACTTTACCAGTTTACATCTGGGACACCATCTTAACTTTATCCTACGCGAGGGACTACAGAGGTGGGCATTGGTTTCCATTTGCAGAAGCCTGTTGATGACTCCCTGTAGATGGGCGGTTGAAGACGCCCCGTGATCGTCAGACCGTTTCTGCAGGATCTGAAACTCATCCGTTTGTAGAGTTGTTCCATATCAGTTGTGTAGCAGTGCAGCCCAAGCAGATTAGAGACCGTAGACTGCCTTGATACAGCCAGTGACCGATCTCATAACGTGTTAGCCGAAATTCTGAAATAAATTTCTAATTAGGGAGGATTCATTAGGCGGGGTTGCGAAGGTAATTGTCGTGCAGCACAATCCCGGGATATTTCAGACAGGCCAGGATGTTGGCTTTTGAGTTCACTCCTTTACAGCCGCATGCAAAGACCTCACTCGGTAAGAAATTAATGCCTAAGTACTATGCACTTTTCTATTGATTTTCGACGCTCCTATACATTCAAATATGTTTTCTAGTAAAAATGTACAAAGACATTTTTTCTTATAATATTTTATTAGCAGATCACGCATTCTTCAAATCTTATATGGGAGGAAGTGGTATCACTAAGTTTTTAAAAAGTTTTCAATTAACGAACCCAATCTCCAGTTACACTTGCACTTAGGGTTTCAGAACTCCGCGATTTATACTTCCAGGTTAAGGAAAATCATGCATTTCTCTAAGTTATTAGGAAGAAATCATATAGGGTTCAGCAAATTTTGCAATGGATATGGGCCTTATATATTTCATAAGCAGCATTAATAAACGTGTTGATGCGATGCTGAATGAGTGGGCATTTCACGGTCTTAAAAATCCTACAATCAAAAGCTTGTTTAAAACTGAAATATCCCTTTTTTCGAACATAAGATTTGAAAAAGTGATCCGCTATCAAATGAGTACAAGGAAGAATATTTACTTGTACGTTTTCTACATAATATAGCGAGAAGTAACAGAATCAGTCGATAGAAATCAATCTGCGGGATCAATCAATATGTTGAAAATCAACAGCAAATGTGCGTTCCTAAAGTAGCCATTCTTGCCGAGGGCACTGAGAAGCCAACATCCTGGCGAGTCTGAAGCATTACAGGATTATGCTTCACGATAATCAGTGTCAAGACGTCACCTAAATAATCCCCATAATCCGAGACGCACTCCAGAATTTCGGCTAGCAGTTCATAATGTTGGTCTGGATATGTATTTCCTCGGATTTCAACTACTTTAACCACCAGATAGTTATTTTGATCCTCCCTTAGCCGCCGTTACAAAACCCTATGACTTTGAGATAATGTAGTTTAATTTTTACCCGCGGGGTTGTTCATGCACATTACAAAGAGCTGGTTTTTCTCAGAAATCAGGCGTTGCGTATCGCCATCGTCGTAATCGAACACGTCAGGACGTTTTCCTCGTTCTCGTGCGCCAGATTCACTGGCACTGGCGTGGATGACATTCGAGGATATCTCCCATCTTAACCTCACGTCTTCGTCCTCCATCATTTGAGGTCGGCTTAGGTTGGTGTTACCTTCTGTATATCTGCCGTCTGTAGTTAGCCGGGTTCGAGGACATTGTTCATATTTGTAGTTACAGCCTCATTGACGAGGTGCCGTGTTGGTGGTTAAACCGATATTCGGAACCCTGCTCCTCTTTTTCCCGAATATATCAAGTTGATCAGACTCCGGATCAGCAGATGTTTCAACAACAGCGGTTAATGGCAACTCGCGTGCACCCACGATGTTTATTTTCGATCAGGTCGCCGAAAGATGGTGCTAGTGATGAGAAAGTTAGTTGGGCACTGGAATATGAACCCCGCATTATACAGGTGATATTGCCGTCAATTCCAGGCGTGGAAGGGGGTTAGTTTTAGGGTTAGGATAAGGGTTAGGATCAGAGTTGGAAGTTATAAGGACAAGTGTTAGGATTGGGGTTGGGATCTATATTTCCGTGTCCGACCGAAGGTTGTATTCTCCCGCAGTTTCCCACTAGGTGTCCATAACTGCTGGGACGGCCCAGTCTGTGTTGACCAAACATTCCTTGCCAAATAGCGTGACCACTGTCTACTAGATCGTTAAAATCATCGAGGCTAACCAATTTGTTTACCCTCGGTTCAGATGCAAGGAGTGCTGGCCGATACTTGTAAAAAGCATTTTTGCATTTACACAGTTGGAGACGTAGACGCTGATAATGGCAGCCAGTTTATTTTGGCGGACTGAAGGCCTGGTTGTGAATGGAGGAGAATGGTTAAATTCCAGACTAGTTCCTTCTGTATGGCAAGGCGAATCCGGCGAACGGCACTACTGTTTGTGACGGCCACTCCAGAAATTGCAACTGCACTAACCTAAGTCGGTTGAACTCACTCTGGAAAGCCGATCCCGCTGAGCCCGAGCATGCCTGTATTGCAATAAGCCGGTTATCGGCGACCTGAACTGTGATAGTATGGTCGGCTGACCATTGTCTTGTTTAAAATAGAACAGACATTTCCAATTACCAGTGTGTGCGAAGTTACTCTGGCGGGAGGGCTTCAAGGGTGGAAGCGAAGACTGTCGTTTCTGATCGACAGTTCGACCGTCGTTGCCGGCGATGTCCACTGTGTGCTACAAAGCAAGATGCAGCCGACACAGTGACTTGCGCATAAGTTAGTTTATAGTGATTGTAGACTTGCGCAGCATCTACCGCGCTCACACTTTTCCCCACCTCCCACCTGGACCCGGTGTCAAGACAGAGTCAAAAATGCCGGAGGCGGGGGCGCAGGTGGGTGGCGCGGTCGAGCCCGCACCTTGGCATTCCACCCTACATCCCCTGATTCACACGGCAAATGACCAGGCTTTTGACCAACAACAATTGCAACACCCCAACAGGGGTCACAAGGCGAGGATTATGACTGGGCAGCCATGTTTTAATGATACAGACATAACACAAGCTTTCAACCCATTTGACCTAGAAGGGCGTTTCTGATAGTATTTCGAGTACGTGTATAATGCCCACGAGCCACGGTCAGCTTTCAGATGCTGTGGTTATCGGAATTTATCGAGCACGTTATTTAGCCCTTTCCCCGGTGAGGGACAAATAGTGCTTCCCGAATAGAGCCCCCTAGGTGTCGCGGCGACTGCCCACTTCCACTTTTCACCACGACATCGGTTTAGTATAAAAACGACCTGAATTTACCCGGTCCAGCTGGGCATCCCTATGCTGCCCTCTCCGCATAACTTTCAGAATTAGAAATTGAAAGTGGGAGCTCAGATAGCAATGGCAAAATAAACATTGGACCTTTGTCAACACGCGTCTAAACACGACTGGCTCGTTTGCGACAGTCTACTCCCGTAGTCGTTGGTGCAACCGCTCGCCCATACCGCCTCCAGTAGGCTCAGCATTCCCGTTAATCGATTGCCTTCGCCGTGCGTGGCTTGGCGCCATCCAACCGACGTCGCATTCTTTGCTGACTGGCCATAGGCGGGCAAAGCCCAGGCGCATGTATGCACTTCGCGTTGGACTAATAACCTCACGGCCGATGAGAACACTGGCTGCGGAGCGCGTGCACGCTCATTTGTCGAGGTGAAGTTTGTCCAACCCCCTCTGTCTGCCTTGACTACTGATTCGGCAAATCTCGTGTTGTCGACCCATTGTACTTCGTCACGTCATCGGTGACTTGGCCAGGCCTCACGCACAGCTTAGGCATACAAGGGGAAAGCCCTGCAGGCCACCTTTATCGGCTTTAGCCGGCCAGTCGTAACGGTTACCGGAGTGTGACCGTTATACAAAACACTAATTCCTGGAATTGCGTATAGAGATGGATACACTTGGCGAATAAGTGGTGGAACTGCGAAGTGAGTCAAGACCCATGGGGCGATTTGCCATTCTGGCAATGTGTACCCTCGACATGAAAATCCAATGAATCCCTTTGGGTTGTACGCAAACCAAATTACAGCCTATATTGGTCGTCCGGAAAGTTTCCGTCCTTTTGATGCCACCTAGACCTGACTCCAGGAACTGCTCTTGCTGTAAGGAAATGGTCGGACATATTGTACGCCATTATGCCACCCGTGAACTCACGTTTTTGTTATCTTAGATTGGCAAACAGGTTTTGGAAAACTGCCGTACATTTATCCCACTGGAAAGCACCATAAACTTCGGGCTAGACCAGGCCTTCTCACAGTTCAAGGAATTTCCTCCTTGTCAGGCGGCCGCACGGACCTTTCCTTTCATCATACAAACTTGATTTTCTGTTACACGAAAAAAAATCCGTGCGCCGTAAGGGCCAGTCTCTCATCCACACTAAGATAAAAAAAACATCCCAAACTTGTCTTCATCTAATGTCTGTGCGAGTCATGGAGCATCCATTAGTCAAGCACTTTGATCTTCACCAGAACACGTGGGTGACTCCACGCGATGTTATGTGGCATGCCCAGCCCTTCCGCCTAAGCCGATCATATCAGCCTGGGGTTGGTCTCCAGCAGTCCTCTCGGCGATCACCAACAGTACTTGATGGTCAGCCATTGTGTAGTGCTCCTTCGAGCTTCAGATATCCGGACCCGAAATCTGAAAGCCGTTATCGCCTTGTTTTTTCCTTTCGACGCTGACGTCAAAACTTGCTCTTATATTGCGAGCTACCCTCGATGCACACAATCTCGGTTTGAAAATGGAGTGTCAGGAGTCGAAAATCACACTATTCCACTCCTATGTTGAGGGGTCTAAAAAATCAGTCTTAACAGTTTGACGCCTTGAGAAAAAGGAATGCTAGGTCATGTGAAGCAGAACCACGCATACCGCATCCAACGGCGTCTGCACAGCAAAAAATATTTTGTGAGCTAGAGCCAAACACGACAAAAAACGGTGGAACTTTTTGGGTGATACAGTAGTTGCGGAGCAGAATCAGTAGTCAGATTAATTTACAGCACCCCTCGAATACCCCATCAAGTGACTGCCATCCCGTTTGGCGACTTTAGAGATTGTACGTTCCGCAAAACACCTGACCACGCAGGAACTTTGGGTTACTTCTTGTTCCTTTTCTCGAAAATCATATTCGATTTTTATAAAAGAGTTTAAATAATTCGGTTCATCGCTTCAAAACTGTCTGAGATATCCCTCCCTCCCCTGTCCCCACATCCTAAAACCTTCGTTTGGACCTGATGGAGACATTTGAAGGTCCCGTCAATGGACAGGGTTGCTCTAAAAGTGGACCACAGTGATGAAAAGGCCAGTACAAAATGCAATGCCAAGAACGGAAGGAGCGGTCATTCAATCAACAAATACTTCCTTGACAAGTCTCAACGTACCGTCTAAAGTGCATACTTTTGGTGCCTCCTACTGACACAGTATACCGCTCTGGAATCTATTCTCGTGCAAATTGAATAATTATCTGTTGCAGCTTATGACTGTACTGGTATAGGCTCCAACACAGCCGCTTGCTCGACCGCGTGAACTGCCACGAAATTATCGCGACTGTGTACTCGAGCTGGAAGCTGAGCATAATTTGTCTGGATCTCACTTCCTATTTTAAGCCAGTGTCATTAAACACGACAGTTTAAGGCTCAAGTAAACAACAAGAACACGAGTAAAACGAGATGAGGACCCTCTGAAGATCTCCAATTTCACCAAAATACTGCAGTTCAGATTTTCGACGCCACTCTCTAGTCTAATTACCGAAGGTCTTTAGAAGAAAGTAAGGGCAGTGGTCACTTAAATTTCCAGTCAGGACGCTGGAATGAGTGGTTCAGGAAATGTCCCTCATTTCCACACTGGAAATAACTTCACATATTCAAAAAATATGGAGACACATCTTCCCAGATAAAGAGGATGGAGAGCAACCCACTGCCAGTGGAACATATTCGTCATAGCAGCACTCTGAAGGCGATTGTGTACTGGCTAGGAACCATCAGACGCTAAATTACAGCTTGTGACAGTGATCATTTGGTAAATTACGAGTGCGGCTATGAGAACCGTAAACTGGAAACTCGCCGCAAAAAGACGGAGGACAAATTGACTGACTGCTCATGGTCCCAGCACCTGTATACAGCCGGCGGGTACATATGCAAGTTTTTGAACTCAAGTGATGATTTGAGAAGGCTGCATTGCCATATAGTAGAAATTATTAGCTTAGAGTGTTCTACTGCAGCTTGACACGATCACGAAGATATCAGATGCCATCTGCTGCGCGTACTGAAGCGGAAACAGTATTGGGTTCACTGCAAGGGACTCCGTGTCTGAGCGAATGCGTTCGATGAAAACGCCGTTGAATTCTAAAGCTTCCGATTTCTCCACTTTTGTCATAAAGAACAAGGGAAATATCTGAAGATGATGCTGGCTGGAGAGAGGCACCTACCAGGTCCTTATGGCTGCGCATTCGTAAAAGTTCCTACATTATGAAACCAGGTCTTCCTGCGTAGTTTAAAACCCCTGACGAGCAAGTAAATTGGAGGAGTTAAAATTCATTTCAAAGCGATGGCCAACTTTAAATTTCCATGATTATTTTCTTTTTCCACGTGTATTTGCTCCTACTAGTGAGCAGTTTTGGAGATGTCACTCGTGCGTAATGCGTCCTCAATGGTTTGCAAAGACAGAATTCAATGCATAGAGACGCCACCAACTGATATACAATGACAACTTGAGTTTAATATTTGCATAGTATTGTCTCTGATATTGCCATGCGCTATCACCGATCGCCGCCGTACTACATCACACTGATGTTGGACAGAAACCACAATGCATAAAAAATTAATCAGCCGTGGTTTTGCTCGCCAAATAACATTGGAGATTTCTGGTTGCCTGCAGCGCACTTTCCCTCAGCCTGGATGTGCTATCCGACGAGATCTAAGAGACAGTTCGGAAAGAAAGACTAATTTCATTCGTCAGGGACTCCAAAATATGGAGGGCGCCACCAGAGATGGAAAAATATAGTTGGCGGTGCGCAGAGATTCCTTTCCTATTTAATAGTAATATAACAGCACCTAATTAAACAAGTGCAGTAGAGCGTTTTGCTTATTGAACATAACCCGTTTACAAACTATATCCTTGCCCAATTTCATTCTTACAAAACCAGTAGTTCATGCATCTGCCGCAGGCTTTAACACATAAGACGACAGTTGCCTGATCGACCGAATCGAGATTGATAATGACCGTGGTTGACGGAATATCTATGTGGTAACTTAACTTAGTTATGTCATTACTAGAAACAGTTAGCACCTACTTGCTCCCTGGATGTTTGGTCCTCTTAGCCAGGAAGTCTGAGAACTCAATATGGGCGGGGAAGGTATTTGAGCTTGTTAACGAACTGAGAGTAGGAAAACGACGACACAAGCAGCTCATGTCTCGTAAACATTACGACCTAGGTAAACTTGAAGGTGTGGAAGTGTGCTGAAGTACTTGACTACTTGACCTTTGACAATCTTGTCACGTTTGTTTTACTGTAGCATTTGTTTAAACGTGACGAAGACTCCGCCGCTTGCATGCTCTCTGGTCAGGTCGTTGCACATTTTGAATATTAACTTTAATCACTTACTGGCCTTCCTTACCTCTCTCCGTTTATGAGGTTAGTAAGCCGTAGTTCGTTAGTTCGCGGGAACGACATAACTTACATCATTGGTGACTCCCGACGTTAGCGCAGACTTAACTTCTTTCCTTCTGTAACATTTAATGACATTTAACGTCCTGTATCTATTTGCTAAATTTTAGTTCATTTACATTTCCCGCTAACCCTTTCACGATATTGTGCTACCTATATTTTGCTTATTATGTCTTCCTCAACTCAACAACCTGACGTTCCTGCCGAGTCTGTTCATGCTGTTCATTTCACTTTGCCTGATTTCTGGCAACACGCCCCTGAACTTTATTTTATCCGCATTGAGTCAGCCTTTTACTCCGCCAACATTACGAAGAAGTTGTCGAAATACCACAAACTTGTGGAGGTTCTCCCTGCCAATATTATTTCACAAGTTCAACCCTTGTTAGTGAAACCCCCTGCAGACGCTCCCTATTCTGCTCTGAAGGCGGAAATCCTTTGTCTCAATGCTGTATCTGACCGACAACGCTACCACCAGTTGATCAAGGAGGAATCACTGGGCGACCGAAAGCCCTCAGAACTTCTCCGACGAATGCGTACTCTCTTAGGAAACATGCAGGTCGACGAGAAACTCGTTAAAGAGATGTTTCTAGAGCGGCTGCCTGCAGATGTCCAAACGATTTTGGCATCCGGCTCGCAAGACCTTACACTTTCACATCTTGCTGAAATGGCAGACCGAATGATAGAGGTTCCGTTGCTCAGATTTGCACATCCTCTTCAACGGTTAACGAGCAGTTACTGCAACAGATGTCGGCTATGGCGAATGAGATAGCCCCCCTAAAACTACAGCTTGCTCGCATTACCTGTAATCGCTCACCCAGCCGTCATCGTTCACGTTCGCGACCTCGCACAGCCAATTTGTGTTGGTATCACGCAAACTTTGCCGCCAAGGCTCGCAAATGTTCCTCCCCTTGTTCATTTAAACCGAAACAGGGAAACCAGCCAGCCAGAGAATAGACGCGACCGTTTTCTCTGGCTCTCCCAGCTCTGGTCATACCTTTTATGTCTGCGACAATGTGACTCGCATGCGTTTCCTGTTGGACGCCGGAGCCCAGATCAGCGTGGTTCCCCTCACTCCAGTTGACCGCCGCTGTCCCAGCTCTGGTCTACATCTCCAAGCTGCAAACTGTTCCCCCATTTCCACTTTTGGTAGTCGTTCCCTAACGCTAAACATTGGTTTACGTCGATCATTCTCCTGGATATTTGTGATTGCCGATGTGCCTCATGCGATCCTTGGTTCCGACTTCCTAGCCGAGTTTGGTCTCCTTGTTGACTGTCGGCGTTCCTGTCTCCTCGATTGCACAACTGGTCTTTCTGTCCGCGGTCTTACACACTTTAATGACTCCTGCAATTTATCTGTTCTGGACACAGGTATTGCTTGCCCATACCGAGACCTGCTCCTCCAACACACCAACATAATCAAACCGAAGTTTCGAAGTGGTGAGATCCAGCATGACGTTGTCCACCACATTCGCACCTCTGGCCCCCAGTATTCGCACGGCCTAAACGACTGGCTCCGTCCCGGCTGCAAGCGGCGAAGGCCGAATTTGAGCACATGCTGCAACTGGGCATAATTCGGCCGTCTGAGAGTCCATGGGCGTCCCCTCTGCATATGGTGCACAAGGCGACATCAGACGACTGGCGGCCCTGTGGTGACTATCGCGCCCTCAACAATGTGGCCATCCCGGATCGTTATCCCGTCCCTCATCTTCAAGATTTTGCTGAAGCTCTTTTCGGCAAATCGGTTTTCTCGAAGACTGACCTTGTTCGGGCCTTCCATCAGATTCCTGTCGCTCCTGAGTATGCTCCCAAAACTGCCGTCACCACACCATTCGGCCTGTTCGAATTTATTCGCATGCCATTTGGTCTTCGTAATGCTGCCCAAACATTTCAGAGGTTCATTGACCGAGTCCTACGTGGTCTCCCGTTTGTGTACGCCTACATCGATGACCTCTTGGTGGCCAGTCGAAATGCCAAGGAACACAAAGAGCATCTTGCCTTAGTGTTTGACGGCCTCAAGCAGTTTGGCGTGGTCATTAACCCTTCGAAGTGCGTTCTGGGTGTGCCGTCCCTTGATTTTCTTGGTCACCATGTCGATGCACAAGGTTTGCGTCCCCTCTCTTCCAAGATTGAGGCCATTCGTGACTTTCCTCCACCAACCTCCAAGCGTCAGTAGCAACGTTTCCTTGGCATGGTAAACTTTTATCGCCGGTTCCTACCGAACTGTACCGACCTTATGCTGCCACTCACCAACTTGCTCTCAGGTCCCAAGGGTCCCCTTGGGTTACGTGGCCACGCGCTGACTGCTTTTGAGAGAATAAAGACCTCCCTTGCTGATGCTACCTTGCTCACTCATCCTGTTCCAGAAGCCCCATTGTCCCTGATGGTTGATGCTTCTACCGTTGCCGTAGGAGCAGTCCTCCAACAGCATATCAGCGACTCGACACGACCGTTGGCATTCTTTTCCAAAAAGCTTTCACCTGCCGACACGAGATATAGCACGTTTGGCCGTGAACTTCTTGCCATTTACCTAGCCGTAAAACATTCCCGACACTTTCTTGAGGGTCGTGACTTCACAATTTTCACAGACCACAAACCACTTACATTTGCCATCCGGTCCCATTCTGACAAATATAACTCAAGAGAGATTTCTCATTTGGATTACATCTCGCAATTCACCACCGACATCCTCCACATTGATGGCCCGAAGAGTGCGGTGGCCGACATGCTGTCCAGACCTTCCCTCTCGGCGTTTCACCTCTCACACGGGATTGATCTTGGTGCTATGGCGGCTGAACAACGACGTGCTGGATGCCCTGGCGACGCGTCTGTTGACAGTCTTCAATTAGTTGACGTCCCATTGATTACCGGCACTGGCACAATCCTTTGTGACGTATCGACTCCTTTTCATCGCCCTTATATGCCTGCCTCGACGCGTCGAGCTGTTTTTCAAACTCTCCACGGACTCTCCCGTCCTGGGATTCGAGCCTCACAGAAGCTCCTCGCGGAAAGGTTCGTATGGCCTGGGTTGAACAAGGATGTGAAAGCTTGGACACGATCGTGCCTTTGCTGCCAACGTAACAAGGCTCAACGCCACAACAAGTCCCCATCGGGCACGTTCCCCAGCCCCGATGCACGGTTCAACCATGTGCATTTAGATGTCGTAGGTCCTTTACCTCCATCCACTGGCTATACTCACCTTCTCACCTGCGTTGATCGCTGTACCCGTTGGCCGAAAGCCATTCCTTTACCGAATGTGCACGCTGAGACCATTGTGAAAGCCTTCGTCAGTCGTTGGGTCGCCATATTCGGTGCGCCATCCATGATTACGACTGAGCGAGGCGCGCAGTTTGAGTCCACACTTTTCCAAACTCTCCTCAACTTCCTTGACTGCACACGTATTCGGACGACGGCCTACTACCCAGCTGCCAACGGCATGGTTGAGCGTTTTCACCGCCGGCTAAAAACTTCACTGCGTGCCGCAGAAGATCCCAAAAACTGGTCAGACAATGTACCCGTTGCACTTCTTGGCATTCGTGCGGCACTGAAGTCAGACTTGGACTGCAGCGCAGCCGAATTGGTTTTCGGCACTACCCTTCGACTCCCTGGTGAGATGGTCACCCCAACCTCTCGTGGTGCCGAAGAGACCCCCGAAAATTTTGTGCATCGTTTGCGACAATTCACGCGCTCGCTTTCCCCGGTTCCACCTCGAGCTCCATCGACCGAGCCTAATGTTGAAAAAGGCTTAGCCAATTGCACCCATGTGTTCTTTCGGTGTGATCGTGTGCGGAAGCCGTTAGAATCATCATACGAAGGACCGTTTCGTGTGTTTGCACGTAATAGCAAGACCTTTCGGATTCTGCGAGGTGACAAAGAGGACGTAGTCAGCATCGACCGGGTCAAGGCTGCTGTTGCAGAGGAGTCCCCGGACGTGTCTCAAGGCCAAGCATGTGCTGACCCCATACCTCCTCCAACTCCTTTTCCACTTTCCCCACCTAGTCCTCCGTCCCGTATACTTCCTCTTCCTTCTTGTTCGCAGCATCAAACTGCAACCTCTTCCTCCACCCTTAACTTTTCCACTACAACACCTACTCAGCTGCCTCCAACAGTGCCTCCCGCATATATCACCCGCAGTGGACGTCACGTTCACTTTCCCGATCGTCTAGTTACTCATTTCTCCTAGACCTTTGTATGTCCTCCGACGTCGTTCGCGCGGCCCTCCGGTCTCGGAGGGGGGTACTGTGCTGAAGTACTTGACTACTTGACCTTTGACAATCTTGTCACGTTTGTTTACTGTAGCATTTGTTTTAACGTGACGAAGACTCCGCCGCTTGTAAGCTTCGCGCCGCTTGCATGCTCTCTGGTCAGGTCGTTGCACATTTTGAATATTAACTTTATTCACTTACTGGCCTTCCTTACCTCTCTTTGTTTATGAGGTTAGTAAGTCGTAGTTCGTTAGTTCGCGGGAACGACATAACTTACGTCAGAAGAGTCCGGTCAAGCAGGCCGCGTCTTGTGATATGACATCATTCCTCCTCACTGCTGATGCGACTTCAACCCTCCGTACCAGGAGCAAACATTCTGCAAATCATACGCGGGTGCTTGGACCGGCGAATAACTCCGCCACTACCCTTTGTGACATTAAGCTTCAGACCACATTATCCGGCACCTAATAGGTGCCTACGGAAACTGTCTAATCCTAAATCCAAGTATCATGTGGGGGATACAGTCGACGGCTTCCAAGAAGTTAATGAAAGAAGTAAGGACTTGCCAAAGTTTGGATAACATCTTTTTGTTTTCGCATGTGCCGAGTGAAGAAGTTTCGCGCGCAACCATGCATTCGTATCACTAAAAAAAATTGGTGTATTTCAACAACCTTGCCTTCAGGTTCACGGGAATACGTCTCAGCAAGCAGATAGGGCGGTCCCACGAAAACTGAGTTACTGACAGATAGTCTGGTTGCTGCTGAGGCTCAGTACTTGGTCGTATTTGTCGCTTTCCTAAACGCTTGGTTTCGAGACTGCAGGTACCCTTGCGACAAACGGGACATCAAGACAGGTAATCTGCTTGACCCTTTCTCCTTTATTGCAAGTTGAATGCCTAAGAGGTCGACGTTGATACGGCTGTTAAATGATGGTACTCAATCCTGCTGGATGCGAACGAAGTTATCAACCAAATTTGGTGTGTGATGGGAGTAGATAATTCGAAATAAACCATTGACATCCGGTAGAAAAAAAAGTGGTGGGCTTTGAAATGATTAAAATAAACGGAAATGCGTTGCTGGATTAACTGGCATACCCGTTTCAGCATTTGAATACACACTACTGCATTAAACAGAGTACTTACTTTGCTGATGGGAAAAACATTTTGACTGTTCTCGTAAGGACGCATATGCAGGTCAAAGACCGTTTTCTCACATGAAACGCAAGTACTATTTTGTCGAAAGTACACATTAAAGACGAATTCTCTTCGTCAGCATTCAGGGAGCAGTATCGACTATATAAAGTATGGAGGCACTATTGCAGCTGAATTAGAATGTGTAAATCATCCTAGGAACTGCGAAAATGGCACGTCTTTACTTAATTTGCACTTGGTCATGATAACTGGACTTAGAAAAGGACACATTATCGGCTGATGACGTCGAGGTTGGTATACGCATGGATAAGTAAGTACCTGCAGCCGTTTCCAGTCCGCGGATCATGTCGTATAAGCCACCTGCGTCTAAGTTCCACCTCAAATGGCTAACCGGCTCAGCTAATTCACTGCCGAATGGGTTGGGAAAGAGAGAGTAAGGTCGACTCCTGTGACCTTGTTCCCACGGTAAATAGTGCGTATTCCTCGCTATAAGCAATGTGACACGCTTCCAATCTATCAAGGTACATAACACGCCGTGGCTTGAAAAACGCTTAGCCAAAGAGATAACTGGGATTTTCCATCAGGACAGAAATTCAGGCTGCAGTAGCTGTTTCTTGACCTCTCCTCCATGATACTTTCATTCAGATAGGATTCGAGACGCGAATTTCCTGTTTGTGTGTAAGAAGCCGGTTTATCGTTCATACACCAAGCGTGCGTGGCACACATAAACGGGCTGTTTAATTTCATCGGCCACTGTGTCTGGTCCCGTCCACAGTCTTCTTGACTCTCTCTCTCTCTCTCAAAACTGGGACTTGGAAGGCAGGGAAGGTAAGAGTGTGGTGGATGCTGCACAAGTTTAACATCACAATAAAATGATCCGCATGCGGGTCACCGTCACGGCGCCCATCCAGCCACAAATCACACAGTGTACACTGTCGTCCGCGACGTCCGCACCAAAAGAAGACATTTAGTGAACACTGCACTAACTCTCCTTCCGTTTTCTAAAGGATAAACTTTAAACTGTCTCACAACTCGCTGTAGGGAAATAGCACTCAACAGTACTATCTCGAATAAAAAGCGCAAATCAGCACTTAGAATGCTTCCAGTCCATGGGTGAGGGGGGTGTGCAAGAGGGCGCTCGTAGATCAGCAAACTAAAACATGAAAATTATTCAGGCCATTTAAGAATGAAAATCTGGACAGAAAGACTGGTAAGTAGAGATGGACCCAGTGATGATTGCGTTAGAAGTGCTCTTTGAAATCCCCGTCTGTCGGCCGTCTCAGGTAACAACTAATTGCACGTTACCAAGGAAAACAACTGACATTGCTAACATATCTAGGATGTTAAAATACTCTTCTTCCGTCTGGCATATAGGAATTAATTTCATATAATTGCAGTGGTCCGGCGCTCAGCGGCTGTTGACGGACTATGAATTCTGTCTCTTTGCAGAACTGCTATACTCTTAACCGGGTTTTTATTTGGCGTTTAATACGGACTAAGTCATGCAAATTCGTGAGTTCATTCACGGTAGACAAAATTTGGCGTGAGACTCGTTGTGTGTGGCACTATTACACCAAAAACCCAATTCGACCAGAAATTACTCAGAATTTACCCACCAACTGGCTGACAGCTGTCCACAATTATGTGCAGAATCTATTTTTCCTCTTCACACTTATCAATGTTTTTCTCAGACGACTTGTAACCAATGGGGAGTCCAAAGGCGCTCGTCTATATTGCCCTTAATAAAACTATAACTGAAACTGAAGACGGCGAGGTGGCCATGTGCAACTGTCCGTCAGACCATATGACATTATTGTTAAACCTCATAATCATTGGCAATGTCCTTCGTTTTATATTCAAGATCCTTCCTTCTCCACCGTAAAATGCGAGTCTAATCTTCAGTTTGCAACATATGTTACTAAGGTCGAATCCTACAGTGGTCAACTCCCGCCATCATCACCGAATTGTTGATTCCACCGAATGGCTAATTCCATCAGTTAGTACGTTGACAATATTGCTGAAAGTAATGCTACACACTAGAAAGGGACTTACGTATAAGTCAAATAAAATTGGTCGAACCCAGACTCCATATCTATCTCCGTCTCCCATTTACACTATAGCCAAAGATTATATATATTACGGATTTCGCGAGAACATCAACACAGCTCTGGAAGTACACTTACAGAGCATCAGCAGCAGTTAAGTCTTTTTAGTCACCAATTATTCACATTAAATCCCCTATGCATTCGTTATCTTGTTACGCTCGACCCAAACACGCGTTCATAATGACCACCGAAATTCGGTTATTATATTTTTCCGGGCTTTCATGAGAAGACTGAATTTGTTTGTTGGATTCACTGGCCTTTAGAATCAAATTCGGGGAGAGGCACATTAACAAAAATGGAAACAAAAAATATCCAACCAAGGATTTAGCTTCATAGATGCGGTCTTCGTAGTATTCGGACATGGAACAGTATTTGGTACCTCTTCGTACAGGTTTCGACGGTGATTTAATCCATCGCTGGCAACAAAGGAAATGGAGAACATTATACAGATTTTAAGAAGATAAAGAGATTAAAAAGAATGAAGCTTAGATAAATCCAGAACGTGATTGCAAAAATGAACAGGGCGATAGCAAGTCTGTTAATCTTTTTTTATTAGGCTGAAATGCGGACGGTAAAGACAAAATTGTTGTCGATGGTTAATCCTACGTGGTGGGATGTCTGCGCGTGACCTTGTTGCAGGAAGCCAAGAAACGATGGTCGGTGACCCATTAGTTGAATCGCGTGAATTTTTGACAAAATTAATGGGCTCGTCCGTCTCAGTACAAATAGTTGACGGAAGGACGTTTGCCGGCTCCTTGCTCTGTACAGATGGCGAAGCTAATATTGTAATGGGCAGTTGCATCGAATATCCACCTCCTGGAGCTTATGAGAAGGACGACCTTAGTAGGCGCTTATTTCTCATCACGATACGCGGAGAGCACATCAAACGCATATTCATCAACTCGAACCTTGTTTGACTTGTTTTATTTGTGGTCTTTCAATATACATTATTTGCCTTCAAAGTTCTCTGTTGTTTAAGCATGTCACCTGACGCATTGAGACTGTATTTGGTTACATTCAGGTATGGCGTACGACGCTGGAAAAGTCTGTGGCGTTGTGTCTTTGTATTGGTTTGTATCAATATCACTTGTCTTCGCTAACAAATGGCTATTGAGCAACTCGGATGTCTTGGTAAGTGTCCATTGCCTTGGTTTCATGGTGTAGTTCGACGCGCCTCTATTTATTACGTGGTTCCAATGTCTCTGTACAGTGGCTCTTTGTGGGGGTCTTTCTTACGCAAGTCACTTATACCCAGAAAAACTCTCCTTTACTGCCATTGACTTTTCGTTTGGAACTGCACTAAAGGTACATATGGACTTTTGTCAAGCCATTTTTCCAGATTCTGCCGCTTACTACGGTATTCTTTGCCATGATTGTCTGCAATAACTTTTGTCTGAAGTATCTCGACGTCTCCTTCTATTTCGTCGCGCGATCCTTGACAACAATATTCAACGTCGTAAGTACCTTTTGTTCATGTCGTCTCTAAGAACCTCATCTCTACATACCATTCAACTGTTTTTATTAAACTCAACCGCTCCTTTTGCCTACGCTTAGTCATTTTCCGTGGGCAGTACGGATGTCCATAAAAAAACTTGTCTTCAGGCTTATGCTTTCACAGCAAGCAGATATGGCCTACCTGATATGGCTGAATTTCGTACCGAAAAATCTTATGAGGACTAGGCAGTGACCATGTTAATTCTCGTCTTCTCTTGATGTTGCTGCACTGGGTTCTGCCTTACGAACTGATTATGGGCTTTAGCTAGCCAGGGGACTGCGTATTCCTAACTGAGTTCGGCTGTCCAACAAATTTTATTCGTGATCTGTTTTTTGTTCTAGCCTTGCGAATTACAAAGTACTTACATGATAACAGTTATACAGCTGTTTATTTAGCTACTTTGTTCCGCAACTGACAGCCACCAGATTGGTTTTCTGTTTCAGTCGTTCTCTCGTTCTGAATTTCGGTTTTTGGTCCAGCGGAGCCTCATCAATAACCCGAAAAGCAATTGGCTAGGACACCACGCTTAGCTCTGGCTTTTTTGTTGAGGTCATTCTATGGTTATGTTTATAGTTTTATAACACGATTCTAATACGAAACTAAATATCAGTCTACGTCTTTCAACCCTGGTCGATCCAGAAGAGTTCTTGACTAAGTTATTTTACCAAACACTTCTTAGTGCTTCCACTTCTGCCCCCTGCTGTTTATACTGGATTGTGGACTGTTTCTATTCTCGGTCAACTGCGACCTCTTTTATATGGCTTTACCTTCTTTTTAAGATCCTTACCTACGTCGTTTTAAAGAAGACAACAACTCTCAAGGCTCTTCTGTGCTGTGGAGTTATTATACTTGGATATATTGCAAGTGTTTTGGAGGAGAACGGTCTGGGTAAGTTTAGTTTTGTTTATTACTTTTAATTAACGTCAGAATTCTCGCAAACGGTCGGAAACCAAAAGTGCTTTGTCCAAAGTAGGGGACGTGGGTTCCGATTTCATGGCAATCGCAGTTGACAATTGTTACTGACGACTACTGATGCTAAATTGCAGTATTTTTGGGTTGTTCCATCACGACCTCTGACGTTAAGTTTCATGAAACCTTGATTACGTAGAGGAAGTCTAGACCTTCGTTTATGTCCTAGGTACGAGTACGCTGCACTACCTTGTCCCTCTCGCTTTCTATGATTTAACTTCCTTAATCGTTACACTTAAAATGCCTATACCTTCATTTAACCCGAGCGTCGGATTATATCACACACAGAACGGATGGATGACTCCATACGGTTTTCGTCAACTTTTGAGATGGGAGTTTCAGGTCTTAGCTATGCCTTATTCGGCTTGCTTACGGGTTTCTTGTTAGAAAATCAGCCTGCAGATCTCCGTGGGTAGTGCTGAGGGGCGCAAATTACCCCGGAGATCTTCCCGTCGTTTTGCCACCTGTGGCTTGGAGGTGACAACGTCGCCGCAGCTCTCAGTAATGTGGCTTAACTCTTCACATTACTCCACCCGACCGACATATTTGGTGGCACTGTCCCCTCAACGAAGTTTTGAGGTCCAGAATGCCTCCCCCATGTGGACCTACATCCTCCTTGGTCGCCATGAGGAAGGGTTGGAATTGAGAAACTGAAGCGACTGATATGGCGCGCGTCCACAATGCCGCAATCATACTGAAAATGCACATGCAGTACACCCGCTGGATATCGTCCTTCACGACAGTCGAACCGCATGTAGGGAAGTAGATTTTTGCTCAAGTTCTCCATATCTTTCGTGGGCAGCCAACTTTTTAGCCATCCAGAATAAAAGGCATAATTGTCTCCCTGAGAAATAGTCCTTCTTATTATGATCATGTAGTCTATGAAACCCTGTATATGAACACATTTGAAGGAGCCTAGTAATAAGTTTGATGTTATTCAGCAACCGTGTTATTAGTATCCCGAGGACGCCCATAAGACTGCTTAGTAGCATTCCCCCCTAAAGCTCTTCCAATGGAAGATATTCCCAACTAAGACGATGAAGGCTGAGACGCCTATTTCCAGCTTATATGCCGTCCTCAGTCAGCCATACCCGAGGCTGACTTTTGAGCCTGGATCCAGTTGGTCACTGGCCTTAGCGGACTCTATAATTTAAGCCATAGGCTCGCACTTTGTTGGTCACGGAAGTCACGTCCACCGTACTAAGCTTAGAAGTTTGCATAACGCTGGCATAAATCACTATATGTCTTATAACATCAAAGAGCATGTGCGGAAACGACGCCTTAGAATAGTCGTAGCATAACTGGCGGTCGAGGGGGGGATTAAACTGACGACAAACGCAAAGCTTTTTGATCCCAAGGGCTTCCACTTGATAGCAGTAATGCATTCTCTAGAATGAAGAAAACGAATTCCCGGTTACTGGACAACTCTCATTAACGAGAGTCACAGTCTCTCACCCCAATGATTCAGAACAATCAGATAATGCTAGCAAAATAAGGAAGTATCACCGACACAGATTAAAACGCTGGAAAAGCCATTTCTGGCTTATTCACTGTCATCAGCCAGTGATACACCAGCATATGGGGTGCTGATAGCTTTCATATGCTGTGGACCTGCACCTCTGAGTCAAATCTGAAAAATCTATTTCCGTCCTTCACTCGGGATAAATCCACACAGGCTACTCCCATGTGGTTAAAACAGAGCGTTCAGAGAATGCACACTTACATAACCGGCTTATGCAAAAGTTGGAAAAACCATTAATGCAGTCCAGTAAGAGGATATTTACATTCAATTGCCCATGAAGGTGAAATTAAGAAAACTGGCGGTTCTTTCATTGTGTTTCATGAGAACCACCACTGCCCCGGTGGTGCAGTGGTGGCTTGCTTGGCATCCACAATGGTAGGGTGAAGGACCCCATTTAACTGTCTTAGGCTGAGAATTGTGTGCTGACGCCTGTGTCTGTGAAGCCTCATTTAGTACTGCTTACTGGCAGTTGCACTCCCATTTTCAGTGGTAAGACAAAATCAAACGCACTTGATAGGGGCTTTGGCGTACAAACACTCAGACGAGCTTTTACAAATGTCAGATCAGGAATTCTTCAAAATCGGAATATTCCTTTATAGCAGTGCACCCAGTAGATATGCTCTTTTAGGTGAGCCATAACAAACGGGTATTTTGCTAGTTATTTGTAAGGACTTGTAGGCCTTAATTGTCGCTAAAATCAATAAAGGCTACTGTCTAGGTAGGTTGTTTCTTTTGCGTCAAGTTGTCATAGCCTACTCATCCGAGAATCAAATCTCTGGTGACCACCAATTGGCCAGAAACGCCCGTTTCTTTCTCTTGTCTTTGTCAATAACACTTTGATCATTGACCGCCCGTCTTCATGCGACCGCCTACGAGGACTCGAGACGTGGGGAAAAGCTTCATGACTGTGCGGAAGTGCTCATTTCCTTCCTGTAATAAAAATTGTCAAATGAACGCCATTTCGTTGGATTTTCAATATTCACGATCGCAGCTGGCAGGCTGTGGACCCACATTTTAGGCGGAGGAAAGTTCGCTCATTCACCAAATGGCCAGAACTCACATCGATGGCCTTTTCTGCCCGGCTTTGGAGTACTGCTGACCGCTGACAACAATGAATGGTCCTCCTCCCATCTGGAACTCGCCCAAATCCGAGTCTTGTCTTGAGTAGTTCGGACACCTTCTCAACACCGTCCATCAAGCAGTCTTTATTTCCTTCATCTCGATAGATCAGTTTTATCCAAACTATCAATTGTCCGACAACTATCATACTTTGGAAGCAATTGTCAACACGCTACGGATTATGTGCAGCCATAAGGTACCTCCTCCGGTTTGGACAAGTTTCTTGTTGGAGTCTATACTTTCCTGGCAGTGGCGCCTCAGCGTCTTGAGGCAATTAAACAAACACAGAACGACGAAATCGCACCTACGACTATAGCTTCTGTTCGCTGCGATTCCCCTTAGCGGTTAGTGAATCTCGACGGGCTGGCCGCCGAGCGTTCTCCAACTAGTCCTATGAGCGGCTCAGAATTCATCATTGTCTCCGCCGACACTGCATCCGTTCCGGTCATGCCGGGCTCTAGGGTCTGTTTTGCATCGGCAGCCCGAGAGAATGCTCGCAGAGGTGTTCGACAATTTTTCAAAAGCTCGACTTTGTCTTTTTCACCACGTCTCTTGCTATATGCTGTTAACTGTTTGCTTTTCTGGTGACTCCATTGAATGTCTTTAAGTGAAACCGATAGAAATGCCGTAAGTATCATGGTATCAAAGGAAGGGCCAGGGCGTATTCTGCTCCATCTCAAATTTTCTCCATCCCCGTTAATCAATCTTAAATCGGACCGCCCGCTCTTAACTTGTTTGCCTTCCGTGTTTTTCAGGTTCACTCTCTGTGTCAGGTCTCATTTTCGGTGTGTCAGCCAGCTTTGCAGTGGCCCTTTTTTCTATTATGACTTCCAAGGGCCTAGCCCATGTTGGTGACAATATTTGGAAGCTGACTTTTTACAACAACCTCAACTCGTCCTTGCTCTTCATCGTTGGCATCCTTATTACCTCCGAGTTCAAGGAATTTCAGTATCTACCGCCGTTCTTCAGGTACTCGCCCCAATCGGTGTCGAACTACTAGACCCGTCTACCTTATCTGGATTTTGTGCTTGCTTTGGCAGCTTCCCACTCTAATTCCCCGTTCCCTTCTCTGAGCAGACCACCACAACTCCTAAGCAGGCAAAAAATCGAGCAGTGCAGAAGTGTTATTTCCGTCAAAACGACTGCACTGCCGTTTGTCGTTACTTTTACCCACGAGTCCCGCCCTAGAGCCATAAACTAGTGCTCCGTCTGCCGTTGTCCTACCGTTAGCGGCTGTGTGCTGGTGGCGATGAAATGTCGTCTACTCCATTGTTGTGGTAACACAGCACGCTGGGACAGATACCCGTTTTCTCTGATCCGGGGTCATCTGCAGCGCCACTTATAAGTGCATAGAGTCTTAAGCTGACCTGAAGCTGCTGCGCCTTCTGTTGGGGTTCTGGTTTTTTCTTGAGCCACCACACAATGGCGTCTGGGGCCCTGGCTTCATGGTCCGCCTTTATTGGTAACTGTTAACGTTGCTGTTGCCAACGTCATCGTCACGCCCTCTAAAAGTAGACGAGTGAGCATCTGAATGCTCTCTTGGTATGTGCTCATTCCACACTGTTGATCTCCGTTTGTATTTTCGAAGTACAGGCGATGAGCAAGTGTGTTTCATTTGCTCGAAAATGAGGAACTCTGCCCAAGGCTGTCACATCCTCATCTGAACTTTGTTTGTTATTGCAAGTCCACCGTTTACATGGCATAATTTGACTTGGGTCTCTGGTTCCCCAAAGCCCTCCTCTGTTGCATTTATTCGAGCAATTTATTGCCAGGGGAAATCTATCCCACTCCTAATCATTAATCCCCAGCATGAATAGCTGAAATTTTAGTATTCTTGCTGATAGGAGGATCACTTTTTATTAATAAGAGTCGTCGGCCGGTTTTTTTGGTCTGGAATGCTGCGCAACATGATATAGTATGGCAAACTGACTGCAAGAATCGCTTGAAAACTGCGCTCTGCCTAGATAATCCACTCCACATGGGACTATTTTTCAACTTTTTGCATCTTGAATAGGTCAAGCTACTGATTCTGATGCGTACGCATGTTGACCGTATTTGGCCTAGTCTCTTTCCTACTTGAACGCATTGTGGAGGTTTCCTGTACACAGCGCAAAACTTTTTCTCGGTATCAGCGATCAAAACCAACTCCTTTTTAGGCATGTATGCATCTGAAGCGGGGGCCTGGGTTCCCCGAAACATAGTCAGCAATTCTATTAGTGTTGTAGGTGGCGAACTTGACAAAAGTAAACCTTTATTACTTCCTAATCTGTCATTTTTTATTAACTGGTATGATAGCAAGGATTAATTGCTCCGTTGGATCCCCGAGAACTGCGGACATAAAACGGGTTTGGTCTGCCTCGCAGGTAGTATGCAGACAATTACGAAGATACTTATTGTGGTTAGAGTGTCTTCCAGCCCCCATCATTTTATTGATGGTGGATTCTATTATGCATCTTTATCTTATTTGTCCTAGTCCATCTGAGCGAATACTCATTGCTATAACTGTCGAGCCACTTATCACGAAAGCGTACATCAACAACCCAATCCTATAGAGGGGCCCTGCTTGACAAATAACTACCCAACGAGCCCGAAAATCCTTGCACCGCGCGCACTCTACATTTGCTCTTTTCTCCGTAACGTAGTAGGTCTAATTGTTTTCTCTAATTCTTCCTCTCCTTTCTTAATCTATCTTCATACAGCCTTATGAGTTTACTGTTCTGGAGCACAATGCTAGTGAGCGGTGTCTTTGGGTTTGCCATAAGCTATGTGACCGCCTGGCAGATCCAGGTGACCAGCCCGCTCACTCACAACATCTCCGGAACTGCCAAAGCCGCCGCCCAGACCCTTTTGGCCGCCCTCATTGCCCTGGACTTCAAGTCTCCCTTTTGGTGGGTCGGTAATTGTCTCGTCGTTACCGGCTCCATGGCCTACGCCTACGTGCGGCACCAGCTGTCCGTGCAGGCCGAGCAAGCGAACGCGGGTGACCTGAAAAAGGTTACTACCTCGTAGCTGAGCAGCAGCCGCATGTCCTTCGTCCGTACTCTCTCCCTCCCCGCGTTCTATGCTGAACGTGTTTTCTTCTGTGATTTTGCTGGTTTGCTGTGTCGAAACCGCGTTTTCTTGCTAGAAGTACTCTATTTTTTGCCATTTTGCACCATCATTACCTCCTTTTGTCGTGTGGCGTACACCTCATTTTATTTCTCCATTGCACTGCTCATTTTTTCCACTCGCACGCATTGATGTTGCTTCTACATCTCGGGGTGTACTATCTTGTGCCCCCTATATAACCTATTCGGCAGGGAGCCATCACATCAATTGTACAAGTAGGTGCCCATCTTCTCTCTGCAGACGAGGGTTTGCTCAGGGGGAGGACAAACGCACTTTTCTGCTGATTCGAATTTTTGGTCAAGTCCATCATCGGGGAGCGGGAAATACACCAACTCAGCCGTTTGTCTATACTGAGATGGCACATTCCAACCACTGACAGGTTTAACATCTATGCTGATTTCTGCGTTGAACTGTTTTACGGCACTTATCTCCCTTGGGTTCGTCTGCGTACTCGTCTATGTGGTGAGCTTCCCTGTCGCTGACGAACTATTTTGTAACTGTCCCCAGGCCGTTCTCCTTCTTTGGATGTGGCCGCGCAAGTTAGCGTCTGGACGGAAAGTCTTAATGCGGCCGGTCTCCTTTTTACACTGCCTTCTACTCTCCTTATCATAGTGTCCGGTGAGTGGGTCCTGCGAGGAGTGCAGGATAAACCTAACCGTGGAACTATTTTATAATGAGGAAATATGCATAAGTACCATCCACCCCTGAATAGGACTGACACCAGAAGCGTTTTTCACTCGCGATGGCACCCGATGTCCAATTTCTCTATTGGGGCATCTGACGCCGTATTTCACGCAGATTGTTGAAGAGGTGGTAGTTGAGGCTTCTTCGACTCCTTACCGAGATGATGAACCGAATTATCAGGGATTCAACGATAGCGAGCCCAAGCGCAGTGGCTGAATTCTGCCTCTCAGATGTCGCTCTCCCCAATTAATTAGCTTTGTATTGGTTGAGAAGGCCGACGCCTCGGTGGCCAGCAGCCAGATGGGTGCCCAAAAGTAAAGGTCTTTGTTTTCCCTAAAGTTGCTTGACAAGCTACACCTGAAAGACTTGCTCAAACTTCCGTGGTAAGGCGGACCCCCAAGCAAGCTCCACTTGTTTGGCGTCAGCCGGAAAGGATTCCCGACCATCGGCTATCCAAGAACTTCCAGATTCCGGGGTTTAAAATAAGTTCTATTTATCGGCTATGTACCAGTATTTTGTTCGTGTTCTCGGAGATATTTTCCAAGTATGGAAGCATTAAATGGCAGCCGAAAGTGATTCATGCTTGGTCTGCCGTTTTGAAAGGATTTGCGTCCATCTACCAGAGATGATGAGTTGGGAATATTAGGGCCGCCTCTGCGAGCTCAGACTGTGATTTCAAAGTTCCCACTGTGTTAAGCTCTGTTGGTCACCCCTTACAACCGGGGTGCCATGCTCGCCTCTGTTCGGCATGCCCGAGCACACGCATCACTACTGAGAAGCAGAGTTATTAGCATCCGTGTGTCCCGGATCGGAGGTCTAAGATGAGTTCAGGCTCTGGGGCCGGGGCAGTTAAGCTAGGACAGGAAATTGGTTGGCTTGAAAGGAAGATGTTCAGCTTGGTTCTCTTCTTACAAATTACCTGTTCTCCGAGGTGTCAGGAGAGGCGGATGTATGGTCTGGGATTATTACTAAGAAGTAGAGAGACCAGAGCGTGACCGTTAATGGTTGAATTTACTGCCGTCGTCCTGTACTAACCCAGACGCAGATGCTAGCGCACAGTCCGTTGGGAATGGAGCGATGTGGGTAAACAAGACAGAAATGGCTATTTTCGTACTCATGGCCACTCCAAGCAGCATTTTTCTATCGGTGAGTGCCTCGTAGACACGCAGTAGCCTAAATTGGCCTCAGACCCGAGCCCTCAAAGACAAAAAATACTCGTTCCCGTCTAGCACCTCGGATAATTCGATGAACACCAATCTGATGTGCTCTTGACTTAGTCGTACAGTTCTTTACGATGCCCCTGGAAAAGAGCGAGGGTACGTTGTTTAAGGTTTAGTAGCAACATCTCGATGGAAACAAGGATGAGTCACGTTCTTAAGATGGCGCTGGGGGAGCTGACGAGCGCGAGGACCTCGAAAAGTTGAAACGTCGGAAGGGCCAGAGTTCTGGAGCAAGGAGAAGCGTAAGGGAAGGTATCTCTACGATCTTGTTTGTGCGTTAGTCTAGTCTTCAGAAGAGCATATGAGATGTGAGGGAGTCCTGGGCAACCAGCGCGAGCACGATCAACTGGGGGACCGTGAGGAGTGTTGTTAAGACACTGTCAGACACGGGCAAGTACTTCACACACGTGAACAACATTGGGACGCTATTGAACAATTACCTCTGAAAGGAGAAGTCGAGTCGTGATGCAATAAGCGGTCGAGTGAGGGCTGCATATTGAAGGCAGGCGGAAGACTGGAGTGACTACACGGAGAGGTCATCCGTGCAATATTTGGGAGCCATATTCCTGTCATCAGCACAGTGGGAGGGGGGCAAATTGGCGGACATTGCTCGCGGGGGGGGGACGTAGGGCGGGCTGGCCGTTTCGAAAACCAAAGGGTTGTTGATTACGCGTGTATGAATGCTAGGCATCATTGTCGACTATCAGTAAGCGAGAGGGCTGAGTGTAACAAATAGAAATGTGCAAGTGCAAAGTTAACGAAAACATGCAAACTACGTTCCCCGGGGAGGCCTTATGAATTTGGTGTTCTAGTTGACAGCGAAACATTAGAAGTGTGTTAGTCCCGCTATGATATTCATGTAGACATAAAGCCAGAGTTGGTAAACGTGTGTCGACTATTCATCGTCGAGTGTCTACAGTATTATACGTCACGTCAGGGCAGCGAAAATAATTATGAAGAATGATGGTGGAGGGGACACGGAGAGTTGTCTGGACTTGCCAAACAGGGGAGGGGGCTATGAGCTATGTCTGAGACTAAGAACAGGAGGGGTGTTGGCGAAATGTGCCCGTGTTTCGTCACCATACCACGACATGGAGGGATACGGGCAGGGGTTCCAGGGGCTGGGGGCCCGAATGAGCGTCCTATGCGAAGCATACGGTTGGACTACTAGTAGATGCAAAAAGACGAGTCCCAGGAAACAGTTCAGAAGATGCGGTCGCTGCAACAAGGGGTCCTTTGGCCTGACGCTTCGGATTCTCACTCGAACCTAGTATTAGAGGCAGCTGCAGATAAAGGTGATGGACGCACATGGAGTGCAGTGATTCTAGGATGCAGTTACTGCGCAGCCACAGGCCTACTCTAATTAGCAGCTCTCGCATTCGTCGGTTGGGGTCGTATTTGGTGCGAGGATGGCTTGTTAGTTTGCACTCGAATCGCCAATTACCGAAACTCAATCAATGTACTGGATTCTTGACGTGATAATTACTGGAAAATTTGGCCCACTGGAAACGCCGGTCGTCCTCACTAGCCTACATGGCTGATTATGCAGCGCAGGAAAAGTCTCAGTAAAGTATATGGGGGTGAGAGGTCACTGCGCTTGTTGATCGACTGAGAGTCGGAAAACCATAACTCAAGTAGCTCGTGTCTCGTGCGGCCGTCTCCTCTTGCGAGAATTTAGGCTTCGTCAAACTTGAACATGTGACGGAGTCCCGTCGAATGACCCGCGACTTGAGTGCTAGCGTCATCCCTCTTAACTGTCGCCGCATGCTCTCAAAAATGTTGGCAAAACACGCCAGCAATCTGATCGTGGCTTGTAAACGCAAAAATGTGGTCAAAGGAGCATACAAAATAATACATTCACACACGCAGGCGTGTCGCCCCAGAGGCTGCCAAAGTGAGGTCATATGTGGTTATGCAGCCCCACCTGAAGTAAACAGACCCCAGCCACCTGCAATACGGGATTGATGGTAATAGGGTTTTTTACAGGCGGGGCCAGGGAACGCAGAGGCGACAAGGTCAAGTAGTTGTATACAAATGAAAAGCTATTGGGAATGCACAGTTGTACTTTGAGTGATTGAGGAATAGTTGCCCTAACTCCTAATTCTGACGCCAACTCCAACTTTATGGTGTCTATCAGATGGGGCTACATAACCACATCTTACCTCATACTTCAAGTAAGAGAGGAGAGACAGAAAAAATCGAGGTTGAGGATGCGAAAATTGGCGGCTTGGCGAAACCCTGAACCTCCATAAGCCGTTCGGATATCTGAGTAAGGTGGGCAACCGAAAGAGAGCCAGAAGCAGGGGCCATTACATGCTGTCCTGCTGGTAGAAATTTGTCCACTGTTAACGGCCGACTATATCTCAGATTGGGGTGTAGGGGTGTCCATTTTTTGGTCCACGTGAAGGCCGTCGTAGGTTGCTCTTTTGCTTGCACGCGTTGGTTGCGTCCTGCGTCTGTTAACTGGCACCAAACTCTCAAATGTGGCACCCCGGAGCTAGGCACTGCCTAGTGGCCACATCTTGTTAGCCGCATCAACCGGCGGGCTAAACCAAGTGAGGGTATGCGGTGTTGTGTTTCCTCGCACCCGGTTAACCTGCCTCCCTTTCCACCCCTCCCTAACTCAATCCCTGGTTTCCTCGACCTCACTCCCTCCATCTCCCCCCTCCACCACCCTCCCCACCCCACCTAAAAAAGTCCTACGGAGAGGGCGACGTGCAATCACGTAGGCGGATCAGGCTAGCTAGCATCGCTCCCCACAAAACCAATATGTGACCCATTGTGGAATTCAGCAGCCGTCTGGGATGCTAGCAGCCCTAATTAGGGATAACACTGCTGACCCCATACTGGGGATGGGGCTAGAAATATGCCCCAAACAAGTACTGGGGAATCACGCCATCTGCTATTGTACCGTGACTCTTATACGTAAATCTCGTGGTAGAAAAAACCAAAAAAGCAACAACAATCTCTCTCTCTTCCCCCTCTCCTCCACTCCACCTCACGGGCTGTTAGGACGAGGACATAGTTCTACGAAGACCTGCACGGCCTCCTGGCGTCAGTGCCGAAGGTGGTCGTCCTCGCTGACTTCAACGACCGCGTCGGGACAGGCTGCGTTGCCTGGAGGGGAGTACTAGGTCCCCACGGGACCGCCGGCTGCAACGACAATAACCTTCTTCTGCAAACCTTCGCAGAGCAACGACCTCTGCTGACCAAAACCCCCTTCCGCCTGGATGCACCCCCGATCGCGGCGCTGGAAGCTGTTGGAATATGTTCTCGTCCGACGGCCAGATTGAAAGGTCGTGCTGGTGACCAGGGCGATCTGCGACGCCGATGGCTGGACGGACCACCGACTTTTCATCTGCAATATGAGGCTCCGTCTGCAACCCCTCAGAAGGCCATAAGGTTAACGACCACAAGGGAAGTTGTGTACCGATTTGTTGAATCTGCCTGCTTACTGTTTGCATTTCAACAGTCAACTGACCCAGTAGCTGGAAGAAATGCCAGCAGTACATGAAGACTCCCCCGTGGAGACCCGATGGTACCAACTACGGGACGCCGTTCAGTCGACCGCCCTGGCTGTCCACGGCCGCGAGCCTTGCCAGTACCAGGACTGGTTTAACGGTAACGACGCAGCCATCAGTAACTTTCTCGCCAAGAAGAACAGGCTGCACAGAGCCTACGTCGACCGTTCAACCGATGCGAACATAGCAGCCTTCTACCAATGTTGCCACCTTGCGCAACAGCGGTTGCTAAAAATACAGGACTCCTGGATGGCTCGCAAAGTCAAGGAGGTTCAGAGATATACGGACCGCAACGAATCAAAGAAATTCTTCATTGCGACCAAGGCGACCTACGGTCCCCCGACGAAAAGGACGGCGCAGCTCCCAATGGATCAATGCTTCTGACGGAGAAGTCGCAGATTCTTAAGCATTGGCTGAACATTTCAGAAGCGTCCTCAACCGTCCCTCCACAATCTTCGGCGCTACCATCAACTGGCTCCCCTGGGTGGAAATCAGCACCGATCTGGATCTCCAGCCCCCTTCCCAGAAACCGTCCACGCTGTGCAACAACTCTCCAGCGATCCCATCTGAAATCTACAAACGCGGCGTCCACTGATTGATGGATCGTCTCGCCGAGCTATTCCAGGAGATGTGGCGCTGTGGATTAGTTTCTCAGGGCGCAACCATTGTCCATCTGTGCAAGCGCAGAGGCATCCAGCAATTCTGTGATAATCACAGGAGCATCCCGTTACTCAACATCGCCGGGAAGATCCTCGCCCACATCCCCCTCAATTGCCTCAACGGACACCTCGACCAAGAACTTCTGCCGGAAAGCCACCGTGGGTTCAGACGACACTGCGCAACTACTGATATGATCTTTGTCACCCGCCAGCTACAAGCGGAGTGCCAGGATATGCGGACCCCCCTCCACAGCACTTTGTGGATCTAACGAAGACCTCTGATATGGTGAGTCGCGAGAGACTGTAGAAAATCATGCAGAAATCCGGTTATTCTGATCGATTAGTGCACACGGTGCATCAGCAACACGGCGAAATGATGGTGTGCGTCGCGGACAACGTCGCAATATCCGAGGCATTTGCAGTGACCAATGGAGTTCGAAGCATTTGGTCCCCGGTACGAAGCTGAAGTAGGCAAGAAGGGCAGGATTTATTGGTTGTATTCTTCTCACTCGTTATCTCTCTTATGGACCAATGGAGTGAAGCGGGGCTGCGTACTCACGCCCACACTCTGCAGCCCCATGTTCACTACTGCGATGGTGGACGCCTACCGTGTTGAGCGCCCTGGGATAGGCATCGCATAGGGACTGACGGGCATTTTCTCTACAGTGAGTGTATTCAGGCCCCGACGCGACTATCTATGACCTGCTCTTTGTCGTCGACTGCGCGCTTTATGCCAGAACGAAGAGGACATGCAACGGAGCATGGACCTTTTCGCCGCCGGCTATGCCAAATTCGGTCTGACGATTTACACAAAAAGACAATAGTTATGCACCAACCGTCGCTTAACATGGAATGCAAAACTCCTAGAATCAATGCCAACGTAAACCAACTTAAAACTAAGGGCAGCTTCACTTATCTAGGAAACCCACTGTCACGCCACACAAGAATCGACGATGAGGTTACTCATCGGATCTCCAAAGCCAGCCAGGCCTTCGACCGGTTGCAAGCCTACGTGTGGAACCACCACGAGCCTCTATTAAACACCGAACTTAAGATGTACAAGGTTGTCGTCTTGACGACACCCCTGTACGAAGCAGAGACCTGAACTGTCTACTCTTGCCATGCCAGGAAGCTCAATCACTTTCATCTCAGCTGCCTCCAAAGAATACAGAGGCTGAGATGGCAAGACAGGATCCCGAACAGGGAAGTCCTGGAATGGGCTGGAATCTTCAGTATCCACTCTATGCCCGGACAACTGCAACTGCGATGGAGCGGCTAGCTGGTAAGACTGGATGACACTAGCATACCAAAACGATACTCGCCACGACGCTCACCGACAGGGAGGACAAGAACGATGCTACAGGTACAATCTGAAGAACTCTCTGAAGCAGCTGCAGATTAAGTCGGGGTTCTGGGAGAATCTCGTCCTGAACAGACGGGCATGGCGAACAGAAGTGAGGGCTGGCGCAACCATCTATGAACAAACATGATCACTGCCGCCAAAACCAAAAAGGCTGCTCACAAGTCTCAACTATCCCTGATTAGTAACATGCCCACTAAATCCAACCAAACCTGCGCGGGCAGTCAGCGAACATTACGTGCACGGATCGACCTCGTCGGTCATTTTCAGACCCAATGTACGGACCTCCCAAAGGCCACCGCTGCTCCAACCCTCTTGCCGACAACGATGGCGTCCACCCTCACCACTGTTGTTCCGAATCCCCTTGCCTCACTGCCGTCTATCACCGCCACCGCCGCTGACGGAAACGCCCCTGACGCCACGCCAAACACCAGTACATTCACCATCACCATCCCCACCTCCAGCGATGTGGACTCGGTCTCATAACGTTCTTATTACGACAGTACATTCACCTCACTCATCTACCTAGTCTGTAATTTGCGAAGCCATCGCATAGACACGGGCAAACCAGGGTCTGGAGCATCGACACAAATTCACCGTATCCGCCTTCACTGTCCTCATTGCGCACGCACATTCATTCACCGCATGGGCATATTCGGCCACATGTGTATTCATGAGAACTGAATTCGCCACAGTATCGACATCCTACCACAGCTTGCAAACTTATCATGCCTAGTCCAATCAACACCCCATCGCCTAGCCTGCCCACCACTGGCAGTCCCACCACCATCACTGCTGGAGCCGATTCTGGCTCTCCCCACCCACCCTGCTCAAACTGCTATTACGCATTCGTCTCACGCATCGGCCTGGCCGATCACTTACGAATCCATGACACAGAGATTGGCGAACCGGTGTCAGGAGCACCAACATACCCACACCACACCCGCCTTAACTGCCCATACTGCCCACCCACTTTCACTTACCACACGGGGCTGTTCCGTCACATGCGCCTTCATGAGAACCTGCGGTAAATCGCCACAGACATTACAACACAATCCCTCATCAACACGTGCAACAAACTCAAACCGCCTCAACTGTCCTCATTGCACTCGCACATTTACCCACCACATGAACCTCTCAGGCTACATGCACATTCACGAAAACCTGCGGTAGACGACCGCCGGCTAAACCACGCCATCACGTCTTCCTCCACCTACGTCAGAAAGTATCATCACTCCCCACGAGCCTTCATCTGCCACCTCCCACCCAAATGAGAAGTGTGTGTCTTGACTCCGTCTACGTGCACTCCTTTGCCGCATGTATGATTTGAGTTTGAGGCTATCACGGCGCGTCAAGCGTTGTGGCTTTGAAGGCTGCTGACTGACGCCCCAACTCAGTCCACCCAGTCTACCCAGTTATGTGCGCGTGTGTGTGGAGTGACAGACTGGCTGAGAGCCAGGCTGAAACAGCTCCTTCTTAACGTGGCCTTTACGACACTCCCACTCTGTGGGACTCGAGCCAAGTGTGACGGCGCGCACATGGGCGGTCTAGGCCGCTCCAGCCCTTTTTGTTGTTGTTGTTGTTGTTGTTGTTGTTGCTTAAAATCCTGGTCATTTACTGTGGGGACCAGGGGATGTGGATTGGAGCGGCTGGGTGCGGGCTCGACCGTGCCATCTACCTGTGCCCTTCACCGCCTCCTCTCTTCTTAGCTCGGTCTTGGAATCGGATCCATGTGGAGGAGAGAGTACGGTAGATGCTGTGCAAGTCCACATTCACTTTAAACTAAATTACGCGCAAGCCACTGTGCCTGCTCTCAGCACCCATTAGAAGCCGTCGGAAACGACGGTCGAGCTATTGTGAAGGCCGTTGATTTTGAGCATGCACTTGTTCGCCCACAGACAATCAGCGAACGACACACCGTTGACTGTCTTCGGGCTCTTACTTAGTCTCACGCGACCCCAGCAGCGCGTTGGCAGGGAGCATGAAGCACGCAGAACGGCTGCCGTAAACGGTCATGCGGGTGACCACGGAAGCGAACTCCCACAAGGGAAGAGATAGTGAGGTCGACTCTGAGGACTGCGGCCTTACGGCACCCTCCTGGAGCGGACGCCACATGGGAGAACGATGTGGCGCTGGTGGCACCTTTGCCATCAAAGACCTCATGGTGGGACGACTACCTTGCTCGTTGCGGGACACCGTCGATTGTCTCTCTACTCTGCACCTGCGTCAGCGACTTACTGCCCAGGGCAACACAGGCTACGGTACCTGGAAGGGACTGCTGGGTCGCCAGGACATCTGTATCCGCAAAAACCATGACCTCAACCTGCTGATCGGCGTGGAACACGATCTCTCCCCCCCCCCCCGATCAACGCCTTCTTCAATTTTGTCGATGCCAGAGAGGGCGACGTGGATGCATTTTAGCTTACATCGGTGACTGGGTTTGGCAGGGCGTCCGGGGCGTTTTCCTGATATTGGGGTTGTGGTTATGGTGACCTTGTTTAGGACGGAAGTAGTTGTCGTATTGGAATTGAATTGAGTCCGATGAGGCCTATCCAAGAGAAACACAGCGTTATCTCGTCTCCATACAGCTACGCATGAGGCTGCTCTAGAACACATTGCTTTCAAGTAACATTCAATTCTTCCTTTCAGGCAGCGGGCGTGCGATCCGCCTTGCGAGGACCTCCAGACGGCTAATGATTTGCGGGAGTTATTATCTGACATTTTGGCCACAAAGTTTTATTGCTAATTTTGCTGTCATTTTACTTGACTCTGAAGATAGTGCTCAACGCTCTGGTACGTAATCCCACAAAGAATGTCAAGTGAGCGCAGATTTCATAATTAGGTTTGCTTTTTCAGTGAGTAATTCTTGTCTAGATTTTGATGTGCCACCACAAGAATTTTGTCTCCCTAACTCGAAAACGCCGATATGGTCCGCCTAAAGAGACAGGCGAGGTACGCCCTATTTCCCGACAAGGACATCATTATTCGATTTATAGAACAAAGGTGGGCTCATTAATATTTCTAAAACTTGGGGATTCCGACGTATATTAACAAGCCAGGCTACTGGAACCACTGCACGATCGTAAACGGAATTTTGAGGCACGAAGCCTAATACTGACCCATTGTTTTGCATGAAAAACATCTAAAAAGAGTTGTTGGTGAAATCGCACTGCATGCAAAACTCCCAGCAAATTTCGACAAAAAAGAAACAAGTAGGTCAAGTACCATGCTTATTTTTAGGTTTTGTTCTGCCATTCTAAATGCACTACAGAGGAGTCAGATACAGTAGCTGCCCCATCCTATGAAATGTTAAATGAAATTCCGAAATGTGTTTTTGATTAGAAAGGCTTACTTAAGTGGTATTGTAACGTTGACCATCGTGCACATCAGTCGCCCGGATGCTGGTTTTTGAATAAGATTCTTTCCCGCCACATACAAAAACTACATTCGGTAGGAAATGACTGCTTAAATACTATTTTTTTTCCATTCGTCTTGTTGTTCAGGCTAATTTAATCCTAATTTATAGAAGACATGTGCAAATATATCCCTTCTTGTGTATATTTGGGAGCAAATTACATCTTCGAATGTGAGGAAAGTCATCTTCGATTTTAGACAAAAACTGTTTAGATTTCCAAATAAATTTGAGCCTGATCTGCAACCGCAACTGAGCTCAGATTCCCAATGACAGGAGGTATACTGCCTATGTGAAAATTATCTATTCCTCTACGGCATTTAGACGTTTTAAAGGGCTATATGCACACTAGAATACTGCCCAAACTGCCGATGCTCTGCCCGTTCTGCTAGGAAATTACGTGTAGCCAAAACTACACCGCATACGAAGTGCCTTATTATATGCTCAAAACCCGGAACGACTGTTTAATGGCGTTTTTCGCGGCTACATACGTTATATTTGGATTGGCCAGGGAAATATCGGTACGTTAGCCGATTGCCTGCAGATGTTCTTGTTTACTTTTCATTGCACGAAAATGTGGATTTTTTGAAGACCAAGTGTATACCTTGCCTGAGATAACGTTCTTCCCCACACACTGCTCCGTTTTATTTAGGCTGAACGGAAAATCAATTCTTACGTAGACGAAAGTATTTTTGCACTTTTCGCCCCTTCAGATAAATTCCACTTTGTAGAACGTGCACCGATGCGGGCATGTAGGCTGCGACAGTTATAAGCGTGGGAAATCGTCTCGATTTAAAGGGAATTGAGCAGCCGTTAGAATTATATACTTTTTCTTCGGTAAAATTACTTAGAAACATGATATACATGAGCGGTGAACGTTACCTGAGTACATCCGGCGAACAAAAAAGACGAGCTTGGGATGACCGCGGAATAATCTATATTTCTGTTATCATGATTCACGAGTTACGTCACCTAGGTTTGTCGACTAATCCTTCAATGATTTCGCCATATGTTGAGCCCACATGGACAGCTATTTATCGTGTCAATTCTCGACACTGCCTTGGTGTCAGACGATTACACATACAGCTGACAACCGGCCCCAGTCTTCTGGCTACGGTGGGGAGGCTGGTCCGTGGTCCCTAGATTTACACGCCAGCTGCTGTACCACCTATCAGAGTGTGTCGGCTCGACGTTCTCCTTGATCAATGGCAAAAATGGAAACCTCGAGCCCAGTGGGAGACAGTGACGGACTTAGTTCTCCCACACAGTCCTTTCACTGTCACGTAAATAACCCCCCTCTTCTTCATCATCATCCCCTCATATTATCGGCATTCTCCGCGTGGTTCGAGGACCCAGAAACCGGCCCAGGATGGGCCAAGGCCGCATCACCGCCTCCGAGTTGCCTCATCCAAAGTGACGGTTGTATGAGGCCTTCTACCGGCTGGGTTTGTGATCATACCTGAAAAGGACCCAAATATAGATAGGATTTTAAAAGAACATCCAAGACAGACCTACAAACTGCGTCCTAATTTGTGATGTCTTCAAATACCTTGAGTCTGTCTCGGCAAGTCTAGAGAAGGCAGCGGACAACAGCAAGTTCGGTGGCAAAAACGTAGCCTTTGATCCGTTAGCACGTGCACTCAATACCCCTACGTCGATAGTGATCAGAGGCGGGAAGAGCTAGTGTAACAAACATAGTCTAATGCCAGAAAAAAAGCACAAAAACAGACGAGCAGAAAATAAAGTGACTTAAAAGACCGGAAAGCACACGTGGGAACACCTGGAGGTCATGTGACAGGGGTGGAGGATTGCGAAAGAAATGCAGCAATAACCGGGGTCGGTGGAGGAGCGCGCCCAGCGTTGGGAGAGGGGGGGGGCGGAGGAGGAGGATTTAGACAAAAAATATAATCTCTGGAATCTGACCGTCCTCCACCGAGGTACCGTTGTTCGTGCAGGCCGCGTAGGAAAAACGGAAGGTGACCTTGCCGGCGGAAGTACACTCATGAACAATTTCGCGGAGTCCTCGGGTGCCATAGTAAGTGTCCTGGCCCTAGAATAGAGGAGTTTACAAAAAGGCCACTAGACATTTATTATCCCTAAATGGCCTGCCACACTTTATAAAGTCAAGAAAAATACGAATAAATTGGTTAAGAGGGTGAAGACAGATAAAATAATGCTTCTTGTGCCAGTTTGTTATGGGTCATGGGACAAGAGCCATGTATGTTGAAAGCACCATCAATAGTTTACACGAAACTAGTCTCGCGAACAAGAGTTCGGCAGGACGTTCACGTTTGAATAATCCGTAAGAAATTGAGGAAACAACAAAAACATAAAGGCTCGAAAGATAAGTAACTTGTGCAGGAGTATGACTCTAGATGTAAAAATGCAAAACTTTTTGTATAACAGGCAGAGAACAAGGTCCCCACTTAAGTTACCACAAGTCTGTCTACCCAACACAATTATTCCAGAGGGCAGCGGCAACTTGTGCAAATATGATACTCATATCGAATGATTCATTATACTACCAGCACAGGCATCCAGCAGCTTAAGAACAACATTCCGGAAGAGTTTCACATAATGGAGTCAAACACGCTAAGAGCCCTTATTGAAAACGCCCCAACTAGATTCTGTGCTTCTGAATCAAGTTAAAGGTATCCTTATTTATGCCACAGTCATAAAAATCTCCATCTTCACTACTTTTTATGTGGTCAAAAACATAAGTCTAAAATCAACAAATTAAAAATTTAATTTACTTTCAACTAATAAAGCGACGTGTGGGATATCTTGTACCAAAAAGACCGTCAGAACACAAAAAACAGCATCTACGCAGTCGTTGCGGAAACTCAGCGGTCCTCGGCTACAATCTTTACACGCAAATTCTCAAGAAAAAAATGATTACTTATGCAAGCTTAAGAAACTCACTGGGGGGAGAGAGGGCAATTTATGCACCCTAACATGCTAACTTTTGGATGAGAAGTCAACCCAACTGCTTTGACCACATGCTGCAAAGATTACAATCAAAGTATTCTGTGACGTTCGCACACAATTGCATTTTCCAGAAGGAATACACAGTCTCATTTCAAGTACTCGATGTGCGGGGGAGGCCGCATGCTCGAAAATTGGCGCTTGAGAGTAAATATTGCGTTTAAATCACATTTTTAATGAACCGTGTATATATTAAAATATGATTCACATCCTTCTATGTCCTTACGGTTTCTAAAATGCATCTACATATGTTTGGTCCACTTAAAGGGGGTAGATCTCTACACATCCCTACCCAGAGGCCTCCATGTTCTCGTAAAAATTTTAGATAGACGAGCGTCGGGTCATGCGGGTTGCGAGTAATATCGCACACTCCAGATAGTAGACTGCGTGCTTTCTTCTACTACAGGCCGAATAATCGGCTGGAAAGATGTTCACCCAAAAGCTGGCAAACTACAGTGGATGGATTAAAGGTTAGAAACGAGAATGGGTACACCCGTGTGACAGATGGTCTGGCGCTAAATTCCAGACGGTACCCATTCCGTGTCCTAACCCTAACCCCCTCGGAATTTAGCGCAATGCCACCTCTAATACGCGGGGGGTGCCTACTTCAGTGTCCTACTGAACGAGTTTAAGACTGTGCTCCATGATAATCAGTATTTCAACAGCGCTTGTGTAATCTTTTCCATTTAAAATTAGGGATGGAGGGTCCAACAAATTTCGTAGGAGTTTCGGTGCATGATGCAGCCCATGGCAGGTGGCTGAGAAGGCGTCGTGTTGGCCTGTCGCAAGAGTTAAAATCTTGGGTCACAATGTGGATGAGAAGACACAGACAGCGGGCCTCGCGTGGAGCCATTTTGCCATAATTATCCCATAACCAACGAAAGAACCTAGCTCCCACTGACCAAATGGGTCTAGCGATTAGCCTGAACGTGTCAAATTGGCGTAAATCATAGAACATGTAGGTGAAGCCGTCAAAATGTCCGCGTAAACTGCAACCTTCATTTTCTATGCATGAAACAGGACTTCAGTGTCATCGTTTGGGCAAATTGCGCATTAATTACTACGACAGCATAGCAATTAGAGGTTACATACAGCAGGTGGACTAAGTCATGAAATGCCAACCGAAATTTCGAAATGTGTTTTCGTTTCGAAAAGATTAATTAAGTAGGGTTGTTAAATTAGTCAGACTGCAACATAATTCTATAATATTTCAGTTACCTCAGGATGCCGGCTTTCGAACGAACTTCTTTCCAGCTGCATGCAGAAGCTACACTCTTTAAAGTGACTACTCGAGTAGCATACATTTTTTTTCATTGATTTTCGATGCCCCTAAAAGTCCAATTATGTTTAATGGAGAGCATGCTTGAAAATATCCATTCTTTTGCCCATTTGGTTGACGATTACGTCTTTTTCCAATCTTATACTCGAAGAAAGGGTATAATTCGGTTTTTAGAAACTTTTCCAATTCCCGATTAATTTTGAACCCGCTCTATCGTTACACTTGGATTCAGGGTTTCCAAACTACAAGCCGTATATTTCCCGCGAACGGAAAACCACACATTTCTCTACGATAATACGAGCGGATCATATAGGGTTCATAACATTTAGCAGTGGGTTTGATCCATATGGTTAACTTTACAAGCCACATTGGTAAATGCAAAGACATGACGATTAATGAACGGCCATTTCACGGAATTTAAAAGTCCCACAATTAGAAACTTTTTTAAAACCTAATTATGTCTCTCCTTCGAGTATAAAATTAGAAGAAGACGTAATTGTATACCGAATGAGCAAAAAATTAGTATTTTGTGCATGTTTTCCATGAAATATAATTGGACTTTTAAGGTCATCGAAAATCAAGGAGAAAAATTCATGCTACATAAGCAGTCATTTTTCAGAGTGTAGTTTTTGCATGCAGTCGGAAGGAAGTTTATTCGAAATGCGGCATCCCGAGGTAACTGGAATATCATAGAATTATGTTGCAGGCTGACTAGTTTTACAACCCTACTTAATCAATCTTTTCGAAACGAAAACGCATTTCGGAATTTCGGTTGACATTTCATGAGTTAGTCTACCTACCGTACTTGGGCAACCACAGCGAACAGTTACCAGGACTGGGTCATTCTCTGAGCTCATACCTAGTAAGCACCTTAAGTAATGGATATGCGAAATACATGCATACGTATTAATAAGAATTAGAACACGCAGCAAACAAATATTTCAGCGACAACATTAAGCAACATGGCAGAAGGAAAAAAGTAAAATATATGGCAACTGGAATGGCTTTTCATCATTACCAGTCAACAATAACCCAAGCGCCACTTTCGCATGATCAAGTAATAATATACTACTTTCGAAAGGATAAAGAGTGCTCTTCCTGTAGGTGGCGGTCTTCGCCTTAAACGGGAATAATATGGTGACAAATAAGCAGAGGAAAGGTTATAACAGCGAAAGAACCTACCTTGATGGTAGCGCTGGCAAGGTAGTTAACGTGTGGATTCAGGGGGATGGGCTCCTTAAATGCCACTCTGAAAGTGTTTGCTGAGCCGTCTGCCAAGTAGGTCACATCGTTGCTGCCCAGAACTACCCCGGACTCTGGATGTACAATCTGTGGAAAAAGTGGAAATGGAGTAAAACAGTTTTCCGAGGTGGCTCACATAAAAAAGTCGTCTGTAGACAATGTTTAGAGAGGAAAAGGTGCACAAATGCAAATCACCACGGAGAAGCTAAGGTATTACACAACAGATGCAAAAAAGAGCAACAAAGGCGCCACTAGAGGCAACAAAAAATATTTTAACCTACTTAAGCCTCACACATAAATGGAACCTGGCTAGTCGGGCTTTAGAATACGATATGGGCTTTCAATATGAAGTCGTTTGACCAGCTTGATGCAAACATGTCTTTAGTTGTGATCAAGAAAGTTCGGCTAGGTAGGGTCAACGCGGACCGAAAGTGAAGATGACCGGACTTGATTACACGATAGGACTATGTCTGGCAATGTCAAATGTCTTCAGCAGGGGGGGCCAGTTAGGAGAACTGCCCACTTTCAGACGAAGTATTAAGCGAGTTTTCAGTTTTCGAGACCATTACATTAAACTTACTATATGGAGTCGAATCTTGTGGGACGAATTGATCTAGGCATAAGTCGGTCGAGAATAAGTCCTTGAGCCCGTGCAAAGATACGTTGAAGTATGCTAAAAATAACCTCGCGCATGAGCAAAAAACTGCAAGTCACGTTTTAGAAGGACCGCAAACGACCAAATTTAAAACGAACTGTTGACAAATCGTTGTCGTGTAGCTAAAGGCCTGCCCCCACTTCAAGAAATATAAACTGCCGTCGTCGCAGCTGACGGGTCGATTAACAGAGGCAAAAGGAACAACCCCAATCGAGGCGACGAAAGAGCACCAATTACTTTCGACGTCAACAAGCATCGACCAGTGGTCCATCGCATCGGTTGAGCACGTTGTAGGGAATATCTGTCTGCTGCGTTGACTTGAATAGAGGAAAAGCATGTTGGTGAACAAACAACAGAAACACCGAGAAGAATCACACGCCTCTTGAGTGGGATGGGGAAGTGCTGATGTGTTGAAAACACGACCTCACATTAATCAGTGTATGGCAGCCGTCCGGCTGTCCACCGAGGACTTTTCTAATTTTTGCTGCATGATCGCATTCCCAAGCACAACCCAATCAAGTCGACTCAGATATTACGCCCTGAAATGCAAAAATGCATTTGAGACACTACACAATAATTCTGTCCGACCTGGTTGTTGAATACCCTAACCGCACTTGACCAGTAGGCATTCAACAAAAAGTGTATCTCCCAAATCAGGATTCTGCGACGTAATCTGTAAGGCTGGCTGATAATCCTGGATACTGAGTAAATGAAAGTACCCCGTTTTAGCATGCATTGGGCATCAGTGAACAGCAGTCAGCCCGCCGATTAACTTAATCCACAAGTCTCTAACATCTTTGCCTCCAACTGAGTAAGTATCTAATAGGCCAAGGTAAAAGTAGCCAAAGTGGTAAATAAAACAATCAGTAAAACACCAAGCACTACGATTTTGTCTAGCCAGGGATTTTGCCTACTTCAATTTCTCGTTTATGCATTACCTCAGTAATCTCACTTCGTCAGCTAAAGGTACAGACTAGAACAATTGCATTTGGTAGGTTGACATAACAACGGGTTTCCACGGTCACGCCAGCGTATCGTTATGTTGAGTACAAAGAGAAGTGTCGCCTAAAGAAATATGGGCCTCAAAATAAGACATCGGACGTATTTCTGAGCATGACTGTCTCCGCGTCCTCTTGCCGTAGAATTTTAGTTAAGATGAAGTCAGCTTTATAAAGTTAGGAGGTCAAGGGTATCTGGTAAGACTGACTTGTCGCAAAACTTGGCTGAAAAAAGGATTTTCACGAATGGAAAAATAATCTTCCCCAGATATTCGATTGGATAGTGGGTAAGATGTCAGTTTATGGGTAAATTAAGTTACAAATATCGAGTTAGGCTGCCGTACCGCCAGCCTAAAATTCTAACTGTAAGCTTAGTCCATGGCTTGCTGACGCTAGACGCGATAAACGCGTAGCGTTTCCCACGCGCCGCTATGTGCTACTGGTAACAACGCCACGAATACGCACATATGCGTAGCTACCTTCGTTAACAAAGTAACAATCAATTTGCACTGTTTATGAGGCGGTACACAGTTGTCGGCACTGACAGTGACGCGTCGCGCACAGGCTTACTGTGGCGTTCTCATCGTCTCCTTGCATAAGGCGCCAGACAAATGCGTCAGCGTTTGATGGGTCTAAACAAACACCGACAATTAGCACTTTTGTGGTTGTTCTGACCACTTTTAGCATTTTCACCCGTATAAATCCGAATTCCACGAGATCGGGCGTTGTGAGAACTCAATCCGACCAAGTATTAACATTGTAGAAGGGCAGCCCGGGCTTGTTGTTTAAATGTGACCCTGTCAATCATTTTCTTTTTTAGACCCACTTGTTTTTCGAACTTGATTTTCGTTACCGCTTTGGAAGGGTGCGAAGGGGGTGACCAAGGGAACGCCCGGAAGGAGGAGGTTGAGAAGAAGACGAAACAGAAATAGTTGTAGCGCGTTGTTATATTTTCAACAAACGTCCTTAGCACCAATCTATCCTAATTTGTGTGTGCTTGCGTTTCGAGACCGATGAGTCCACTTCACACTGGTTTACAGGATTCCAACCAAGAAGACATTCGACAAAGTGGTAATACTAAGGAAGCATACGCAGACTCGTCTGGAGGAAGAAGTTAAACCCCTACCTGGCTCGGACATTACAGAGTCTGCTACTTTTAAGCGCTGGGATCCGCACGTGACATACGGGCAGAAATCGATATTCAGCGCACACTCAAACCGTGGCAGCACAGGGTCAGCAAAAGTCGACGCAATCTGCCGCCGCGCGAATAATGTTTCGCTTGCACGAAGAGGACGGACCACGCGTAGTCTACGATGATTTCACCTACAAGGACTACAAACCGAAGAAGGGCCTGGGAGCTCTCTTCTCATGTTTTCTGCCAAACATGAAGGCCCACAGTCGTCAGACTCCGATTGTGGTTAGCAACAGCCTGCACAACTGCCTGCCAGATCTGGATCAAGCCATGCCTTCAAAAGTTGGCGCTGAAGGATCCAGGGCCACATGGCTCTCCTTGATGACAAAAGCGTCCTCGACCTGTGGACTTTCGATGATTGAACCACTGCCCTAAACTGACGTAGAAGTCATCTTCGGGGCCAGACAGGGGTGTGAACCGACGGCCAGCCGGAGAGCAGAAGCATGGCTGACGTGGCGTATATATCATCTATTTCATTCGCGTGTACAGTTCATTCATCGTGGACTGCTGTCACAAGAAGTTAATACATGTATATATGCATAAGCAACTGAGGTGTCGCATTCTTTTGAAAACCTTCCATAATACACACACTTTTGCTTGAAAAGGGCTGCTGAAGGCGTGCTGTTAAGCGATCCATAAAACGGAGTCGATTCATAAGCACAATAAGGTCTTTGATGAACTGACAAATGGCGATACCAGAAGCCCTAAAACGACTTGCATTTCGAAGATACTGGTTGAAAATGAAAGAAGTCAAAAAATCTCGCAAGTCACCGACAAATCTATAAACGGACAATGCATATCAGCCTTCCACTGCAGCCATTTCAAGCGAGAAAGGGTATCACCCAAACAGATTTATGGGGTATCTGACTTTCAAAGGCTTGGGCCTGTGGTTAAGTATCGAAGACAAATCGCACAGTAAAAAGGAACGTATTTTACAGCGCAAGCTCCGCCTCTCCCGGACGAACAGCGGACAGCTAACGCGTCATCTCGGTGGCTCAAAGCACCATGGCGTCGTCACATCGGGGATATTTTGACGGTCCATTGTTCCATATGACTTTAAGGCAAATAAGTGGGGTACCCCATGGACCAACGGTCGAGTTAGCCCATGTTCCTCGAGATCAAACTGGTGGCATGGAACATAGCGGGCAAATGGGGGATCAATATGATAGCTGACCGAATGTCCACTCCAGACCAAGGCATCTTACTTATTACTACTTAAAAACAGATGTGATCGCACATATTTTGGTAAGTTCAGCAAATTTGCAGGTAATACCCAAGCACTCGACAATCAGCGACAGCGGATCTGAAACGTTCGACGGCCTACAAAAACTTTTCAAACTGTATTTATTCGGACGACGTCATCCTTTCTTTGCCTGCATGGCGACGACTTGGCTTTGAGATAGTTAAGGCTGTCAACTTCTTCAGGATGACGACCGGAAATTAGAGTGCAGTTCGCAAATACTTTGACCATTGCAGAATTTGTGGATGGGGTGGTTGAGCTAACAAACCCATTTACCGGATATTCTGGTCGTCAGCTAGCAAGACGATACTCTGAGTTTAGCTAAGGTCAGCCGGCGAAAAGGCGAGTTCCAGGAAGCAGTTGGGGGGATTCGGACATAGGAACAAACATTTTGTTTGCTCGAATTTCCGGATTCGCACTCGGTCGTGAGCAGCCTTTTCGGTAACGCGGTCAAGGACGGTGGAGTGCAAGCATGTTGAATGCCAAAACAGATATATAACGGTTAGAACTGCTGTTGACTAGAACTCTCACAATGGTGGACCAGAGGTGAGCTCTAGTCACAGAGATGACTTTTGCTGACGGATAACGTCTGCATTTAAAATAATCCTACGGCCGTAGTCCAGGGTAGCCTTGACTCATCCTCGAATGGCGAGTTGAGGGCTAGGGTACGGCCTACGCATGCCATATTTGATATGCAATAGGGTTAGCAGTTTGGGTTCCTCGACTTACTGAAAGTCCCTTTAATGCGGTCTGTCCTAAGGGAATAGAACTTCGAGATTGATTATCATAACCAATTAATGAACCGACTCAAAATACCTACTACACAGATAATACTATTCTAAGTCCAAGGCTGCTCTAACTTCGGCCAGGGTGCACTCGATCGACGTCTGCGCTGTACTACAAGGCATGTTATAAGGCTGAAAACTTGACATTGGGGCATGGCCACTTAAATATTAACACTATTCATTAGCGCAAAGTAAGTAAAACCACGAAAAAGGGATAAAAACTGCATGTACTTAATTTATTTGTGGGGTAAACCAAGGAGAGACGGTTGGTGTCTTCGAAAGGATGTCAGGTACGGCAACTTAGCCAGTGGATGCAGAAGGCATGAGGGTTATTTTGATCCCACTCAAAGACATCACGAGAATTTTCCCTTATTGTTCTGCCTTATCGCCTGTTAATCAGAAGTAGACTATCCAAGCAGCAACAGACGGTGCAGATGACTATTGCTTGACAAACATTTCAGTCTATTTTCGGAATTTGCACTCTCTTCAGTAAATACTTCAAGGCAAGTGACAATCCAAATCTGTTTACTTTTACGTGAGGCTTCTTTTGGTTGAAACAACGGCCGGCAAGTTGATAAAACATGCACGTTCGAGGTAGTACTTTAATGCAGAACCTTGCTGTGGTGGTTATACAGTCACCTGACAGTGGCGATATTGGCAGGTCTCCGCCCTCGTCAGTAGTATCACACACTCAGTTATGCCAAAAGGTTGCGGTATTCCGCATAAAAGCCAGCTGACGAGGTAGCCGGATGGGCGGACCAATGACAATAAAAAAAGGAGCGGTTGAAAGAGCAGAGACTTGCCTCAATACTCGCCTCATATTCGCTCTGGCCATGTATGCTGCCGTAAAGGCCGAAGCCGACCACGTAGATCTTACGATCGACCATGAAACTAAAAAGAGTCAGAAAATGAAATTAAAAAGGCGTTGGCAAGTCGGATGAGAGGTCTAGAGTGGGAACAACAGATTAAATGTTAGATGATGGAGGTAAAAAAAGTGAGATGCATCTTGTTACACAAGTTGGCCACAGTCCAACATTTCTCCAGCCGAAATGGAAAACTGGAGAACGTATTGAAATAAATGTGTCAACGGTGTTGAAGACGATGACATTACTATACTTCGGAGTGGGATGGAGGAGGGAAAGTCAGAACTGGTACTGAGTTTGTCAATTACACCTTTCTTTTAGGCAGTGGCACTGCGAGCACTGGATAACACAATTGTTGATAGCATATGCAAAACTGAGGGAAAAGTGGATTTTGGGAGTTCAACGAACTCGTTCTACGTCCAACAGTAGTTGGTGACACTTTGATTTAAGTAGTAAAGCCACGTTACCCGTCAGAGCCCCATTTCGGTTAAGATAGGGAAGGATTGTGCAAATGGTAAATTTTCTGATATCTCTGACGCTAACACGAAATCCGATCGGTGATAAAGGAAGTACATAACTTCCGCGTTCACTAAGCTTAAGACCTCAACACTTGGAGATGTGCACAAAATACTCATCTTCGACTGCCTGTGCTTAAGAACGGTTGCAGACAAACATTAGTAAGAGCAGATTCGTACAGTAAACTTCCGTTGCCAAATCCCACATCCGGAAGTGAGAAAAAGAGGAGAACAAGAGCATACACAGGATTAACTAAATCAGATAGTGAAATGAGAAAGGTGTTAAATAATTATGTCCGTACCGCAGATGAAATATGAGGTTGATAAATTCGTACAGGTGTGCATGCAGTCGGACATATCTGTGGCATGTATGAACGGAGGCTTCCTGCTGATAGTCACTGTGACCGACCCCATAAGTAGGCATAGCAATTAGAGGTACATACAGCAGGTGGGCTAAGTCATGAAATGTCAACCGAAATTCCGAAATGTGTTTTCGTTTCGAAAAGGTTAATTAAGTAGGGTTGTAAAATTAGTCAGACTGCAACATAATTCTATAATATTTCAGTTACCTCAGGATGCCGCATTTCGAATAAACTCCTTTCCGACTGCATGCAAAAACCACGCTCTGTAAAAAACAACCACTAAAGTAGGATGCATTTTTTTCTTTGATTTTCGATGCTCCTAAATGTTCAATTATATTTCCTGGAAAACATGCATAAAAATATTCCTTCTTTTGCCCATTCGGTAGATAATTACGTCTTTTTCTAATTATATACTCGAAGGGGAGACATAATTAGGTTATAAAAAAGTTTCTAATTGTGGGACTTTTAAATTCCGTGAAATGGCCGTTCATTAATCGTCATGTCTTTGCATTTACCAATGTGATTTGTAAAGTTGACCATATGGATCAAACCCACTGCTAAATTTTATGAACCCTATATGATCCGCTCGTATTATCGTAGAGAAATGAGTGGTTTTCCGTTCGCGGGAAATATACGGCTTGTAGTTTGGAAACCCTGAATCCAAGTGTAACGGTAGAGCGGGTTCAAAATTAATCGGGAATTGGAAAAGTTTCTGAAAACCGAATTATACCCTTCCTTCGGGTATAAGATTGGAAAAAGACGTAATTGTCTACCAAATGGGCAAAAGAATGGATATTTTCATGCATGCATTCCATGAAATATAATTGGAGTTTTAGAGGCATCGAAAATCAATGAAAAAAAATTATGCTACTCGAGTAGTCATTTTTTACAGTGTAGTTTTTGCATGCAGCCGGAAGGAAGTTCATTCGAAATGCGGCATCCTGAGGTAACTGAAATATTATAGAATTATGTTGCAGTCTGACTAATTGTACAACCCTACTCAATTAATCTTTTCGAAAGGAAAACGCATTTCGGAATTTCGATTGACATTTCATGAGTTAGCCCACCTACTGTAGTCAGGTTGACTTGGACTTGCCTGTTGTACGTAAGGAAGAACAGAGTAGGGCCAATTCGCATTGAATAATGAGCTTACTTTTCTCACTATAAACAACATAGCGCACTTTGAGCTAACAGTAAACGCTAAAAGTTGTGACTTGAGAGGTTTTTCATTCATATGGAATTGAGAGAAGCCATTCGACATTAATGCATACAAGTATGAAACGAAATGTTCCTTGATGTTTTCCATCCCATCGCATCAAGTTGCTAGTAGTGCCCGTGTTATAACCGAAAACCCTTTGAAAATAGACGTTGACAAAACAATAAAGCAATATGTGTATATTCTGTTCTACTTCGAACGTGAAATGCATTTTAAAAAGCGCTACATCTATAATTAGTGGGACCTTGTATTGTGCTCCTTAAACCAGAGTCCGTATGTGTGAAGGTTTAGAAGCTGTCGCTTGACAGTCCGACCGTCGTTGCCGACGATGTTCACTGTGTGTTCCACGGCAAGGTGACGCAGACACGGTTACTTGCATGTGATTTAGTTTCTAGTGAATGTAAACTTGCGCTGCATCTACTACACTCTCTCCTAACCCAAAAGAGCCCGGTATCAAGACATAGTCAAGAAGACCAGGGACGGGGGAGGGCGCAGGTGGATGTCACGGTCGAACCCACACCTTGGGGCTCCACTCCGCACTCCATAGCCCACACAGCAGATGACCATGTGTTTAACCAATAACAACAGAAGGGGCTGGCGCGGACAAATCTCACGGAGCGGGAGTGTCATAAAGGCCACATTAAGAAGGAGCCATTGTGGCCTGACCCTTATACCACCAGTAGGCCACTCCACACAAACTCACAACACTGGGCTGACTGCGAGGTCCCAGTTATCCCGTCAGTTGGCAACCTCCCAAGCTACGGCCTTTAGCGCACCGTGATAGCTTCAAGCGCGTCAGATTGTCTATAGTGATGAAAATGCGCTGACTCATCGACCTCCTTCTAACTTCCCATGTGGCCTAATAGGTTCATACGGTGGGTGAATGTACGGGCGCAATGTGGGCAGTTAAGGCGGATGTGGCGAGTGTATGTGGGTGCTCCAGACACTGGTTCATCAGTCTCCGTGTGATGGATTCGCAAGTGACCGACCAGGCCAATGTGTGAGGTGAATGTACGGGGACAGTGTGGACAGGAGAAATTGGCAGTGTCAGTGTCGGTCTCAGATATGGTGGGGGATGGAGCTGTTGATGACCGACACGCTGGGCAACGAGGTGTGCGTTGAGTTAGGCATGGTGGTGCGCAGGATGTGCTGTGGTGGATCTGATGGTGGTGGGCGTGCTGGGCGGCGGAGTATGGGCTAAGCAGGACATGGCAGATGTGCAAGAGGCGCTAGGTGTGTAGGGACTGCAGTGAACTCCGCTCTCGTGGATACGCATGTGACCAAAGAGCCCCATGTGGTGAGCGAATGTGCGGGGGCAGTGCGGGCAGTGGGGGCGAATGCGGCGAGTGTAAGTTAGTGCTAAAGGCACTGGTTCGTCGGTCCCTGTTCGATAGATTCGCAAGCTACGGACCAGTCCGATGCGTGAGGTGAAGGTGTGGTCGCAATGAGGACAGGTATGGATGGAGTCCACATCGCTGGCGTCGAAGGTGGGGAGGTTGATGTTTGTTGGTGTCAGGATTGTGTGCAAAGGTGGTGGGTACATGAGCCGTCGTAGCGGATGGTGAGGCAGTGGAGGAGGAGGAGAAGGATGACAGTGGTGGTTCATGAGTGCGGTCAGTGTTAGTTGTCGGAGTAGAGGATGGGGCAGAGTTGGACGGGGAGACAGCAGTTGGCATAGTCCAGGTGCTGCTGTTGGTACGAAGATGTCCTATAAGACCGATGGGTACCCGGAACGTCCGCTGGCCGCAAGGGCAGGTCGGGGCAGTTGAACGTTGGCGGTGCTGGGTGGGCGCAGTTAAGGTGTAGAAGCTGTCACTAACTCCTTATGAAATTACCCCTAACAGTGAGGTTCATGGAAATCACGGTTTAAGATCGAACGGACGCGTGTCTGCCAACAAACAGTGGTGGCAAATCTAATCTGGACTCACGTAATTGTGTCACTTTACTTGAGCCTTTTACTATCATTTTAGACTGTCACTGAAGAAGACGCATGCGAGGAGGAGATAGTTATGAGGCATAATGCTACGGACTCCTAGCAGAGCTGCAAAGCGAACCGAAGGAACGATGCAAGGACTAAATTCAAGGAAGCGTGTGGTCGCATAGGTCCCTTCGATCTTAGACACAACCCAAAAACACCTCAAAAATACCTAATAACACTTTCTGAGAAGACGGTAAATATTCCCTGAGTCGAAGGAGATGGGTATGAAAAGAAAGAAGAGAGGATTAACGAAATCTAACCGAATACGGTCACTGGTGCCACGGTAGTCCCAACGCTGGTCAACTGCCCCAAAGCGTCGAACGATTTCCTCAGCTCCGCGCAGATAACAACGAGACTTGGTACTGTAGGGAACAGCAGGCTTAGTGTTGGAGACGTAGTAAAGGAAAAGCTCCACTGCCTTAGAGTCCTCCAGCACCTTAGAGGGGACCACCACCTCGGCAAATTCCTCTACAGTCATCTGCGGAAAGCGTATTAGAGGCATGATGGGAGCCAGGATTTCACGTAAAGCCTCCACCGGCGGCACAGCTTCCGCTGTTTCCACGTTCTGAGAATCTGAAGACTGCACACGGTTGCTGCTGGCAGACACCGGCTCCAGCGGAGTGCTCGAGGGGCGAGGGGGCGGTAAGGACGGTAGTGAGCCAGGTTCGTCGCCAGACGGGGAGAGGATAAGCGCACAAGAGGAGAGTGACGAACGCTTTTGGTGTCGTGTGACACCACTGGAGCTCCCTTGCCGTCGTCGTTGTCTGTGGTACTGTGCTTTGGCCCACCTAAGCACGGAGAGGAAAAGTCTCACCTCGCGGATGCACAGAGTGTCTCGCTCGAGGATACTGCAAAGCAACTGACTATCCACGGCGAGGAAATCGTCCGAGTCCAAGGCCTTGGCGGTGTTTTTATCGATTACCTTTTAAGGGGTCATAACAGAGAGAAGGGGCGGTGGTATCTTCGAATTTTCAAAGTCTTTTAGAAACCAAGGGCACAGCCACCACCAAATCTTTTCAGAGAATGTCATAATAAATTTAAAAAGGTACCCGTTGATGAGTCAGATAGTGCGATATACTTGCAGAATGTAGAGCCAATAAGGTCAAGAAGTGTAAAGGAGTTACACTGTTATATAAGATAGTTAATAATGAAATGTCCCTACACCGGTCCCGTATTACAGGCGGCTGGGGTTTGTTTACCACGAGTGGGGCTACATGACCACATCTGACCGACAAACCTTCTGTTAAAAGACGAAATGTAGGCTGAAATCATGCAAGAAAATCACTGCAAAAATTGGCAGCTTCGCGCGAGAAAAATCCCTGACCAGTGATCTAATCATTTGACAGCAAATAATGAGATCAGTCCATCGATCGTGCGTGATGAATTTATTATCAAAGTTAGTCTGATTGACTTTATTGTCGAGCCAGGCATTCTGTTAGACGGATAGAAGGTCAACAAGTAATCGACGGTCATTGAGCTGTATGACGTGGTTAATGACTTCGTCATTTGCAATGTGGAGCGGTGATATTGTGGTCGATCTCAATCCTCAGCTAGAATATATATACTAAATGGACGGTAAGTTGACAACTGCAAGACGTTCGCACCCGCTAATCCCAAACGCCCTTAATGGGCCCATAGGCAAGCAAGGCTGATGAAACAAGAAATAGGTAAATGACTTTCTGGTTGCGTAAAAACGGTCGCCAAACTTTTTATCTACAGGCTATGGAGTAGAATTTGCTTGTGGCTATAGTTGAGCATTCTTTGAAAATACACCGTCATTGCGAACGAATGGGGACAGCAAATCGGAAAAGGGTGGTTCAAATAATTGTTCTTAACGGCCTTCTTGCCTAGTAACGACGCTAATCTTACCTCAAGGCACTTTTGAGCAAGTTCGTTTTCATCAAAGAAATTGGCCTGAGTCAGTAGCAAGAAGGCATTGTCAACACTGATTGCCTGACTGAGAAAGTCTACGCATGCGTGCTCCATCATTGTAACCGCGTACTTTTTGGCAACGTATAGAGTTTGAAGAACATTGCTTGGATCCAGAGTGATTTCGTCGGTGTAAATGAATCGTAGCACATTTATGAATGCGATAGGGTGCACGTCATAGAGAACAATTTCTAAAATGTGAAAGACTGTTTTTGCAACTGACCCATTAAATCGATAAAGGGTGTGACAATCCTAACATACAGGCTACGAAAATGGAAAACCCAGACAAAAGTGAACGTTTCACGATGATTACTGTGCTAACTTTGTATGGAAGCAAATAAAAGCATATATGTGACGGGCAGTATCCGTAGGAGTAGTTACCAAATGGGAAGTTGGAAGATGCTAAGGATGGATTTTGACCTCGCGAGGGCTCCACCTGAGTGTAAGGCGTGGAACTACGCTTCATTGCCCGCCTGGTTTCCTCAAAAGGGGCATTGGGTGGGTTTTCATAGGGCTGGGGAGCACCGAAAGACTGTGGTGTGTCGACAATATTCTCGGTCACCATCGGTTGAGTTGGGGATGTGACAAGCGATATGGGTGTGGTAAAGGATGTATTCCGTTCGGTATCCGGACTTAGTGCGGGTGATGATGAGCGTCGGTACAAAGGTGAGGACACAATATCCATATTGTTGTCACAGTTGATCCGCGGCGGTAGTGTTCGCTGGTTATTCGAAGCCAATGGGCCGAAAAACATAGCTTCAAACACCGCCGAGCTGATTGCAAGCACGAAAGAATGGGCAGGTATCCTTTGGTTCGGGGTTAAGAAGTTTGCCATTGAGTCAAAAGATGAATCTGACTGGCTTCCAGAAGGTCTGTGTGCTGAAAATGGTTCTTCATAGATGCCGTTCGGCTTGATGTGGAAATAAACGTCGGCCAGAGTAGGGTTGAGAAATAGACTACGGACACGTTCACTGACAGAGGACTTTCCTGACTGCCAATCATGGAGAAGAGGGGAAGCAGCGAAAAGCTAGAGGGAAGGAAAACAAAAAGGCTGTAGTGGGATACCTGGTGTTGCCCAGGGTTCTGTCACAAAAAAGGACTATAGCGGAGGCAGAGCCAGAGCTAGAAGCATGACACATTTTATTAGTGACTCTAACCTCCGCCGGTTATGGCTGTGGTGCAATACAGAAGTGTCTGCGTCTTGATTGCGTAATATGATTTGACAGGTGGATATGACCTTCGGACGACCCAAGAGGAAATTATCGCTTAATGTTATTTACGTATACTAAGTCGGAACCCATAAAGAACGGAAGGGTTTGTGAATGCGGCAAATGTTTGATAAATTAAGAACAACAATAAACAGTGGATGGTGAGGTTTGGATATTTGTGGTCGGTGGCAAGACTAAGAGGACACTTTCTCGCCAACACTTATGCTCCTATCAACAAAAAACCCCGTGGGTGCATTTGATTCACTCCGGAAATCCCTGTATTGGCGTGTACGGCAGTGGCGATGGTCAGTCAGAAGTCTGCTATCGGACGGTACTAGAAATGTCGTCAAGTTCTGCAAGGCTACTCAAAGTAGGAGGGCAAGCAAAGGTACGGGAGTTACTGTGGAAGCTAAATAGATGTGTTGTCATGGGGAGAAACTATAGAGGAAAGCCGAAATTAATCCAACGAATTTCCGAAATGCATACTGCATAGTAAATGAGTGACGCGTGCCAGAGAGTAACTGGTCGATAATCAAGGACAATGGCACCAATCATACAGGGGTAGAAGTGGTTGGGAGGCATTATGAGCACAGATAAATGACGACCATATCATGCCCACTCAAAACTTGCTTCGAACACTACAAACTGAGATAGTGTTCAGTCAGCCGTTTGACTGGTAGAGTAAGGTGAAGTGAATTGAGGCACCAACCTCGGACAAATAAAGAATTCAAAGGGGAGAGAGTACGAAGTCAGGTCTACGAGGTTTAGTACAAGCTAAGGTCAAATTCTGTCATAGTTGGGATGTATTCCGCTATGCATGCGCCAGGCCAAGGAAATACACTTAAGACAGATTTCTAAGTGGGCCTTTCGGCTACAACGCTAGTAATCAGCAAACATGCGGACATGCAGTAAGGGTGGCTTCCTTCAAAAAAACACCCCAAATCTACGAAGCAGAACTTTCATCAGAACTTACTAATAGTTCCCCGGAGAACAAAAAGTACTTTTTGTTCTTCGGGGAACTATAAGTATGTTCTGATGCTCTTTTGCCCTCACGTCCCTGATAACATTGTATTCGCCCACGGCTAGCCCAGTCGCGGGCTAGTGTTGCGACTGACTGGATTTTTTCAGCAATCCTAGTCGACACTGTCTCCCCTTAAGGGGAGAGTATGTAGACACGCCTTCTCGGGCGAGTTAAGGGCGTTGTAGCCCGAGGCGATTTAAGTCGCCAGGCAGGAGCCTAAATTCGGACAAAGCGCGTGTGTACGCGCAAAGGGACCCCCAGGCGTGATGTTCAAAATGCAGGCGGGTGAGCATCAAGGAGGGGGTGCAGCAGAAAGGCTCCTTTACTCGCACAGATCGAGCACTGTCAGCTAGCCAAGATACTAGTCCCAAACTAGCCCGCAAGTCAATTGGGCTAGCAAATGTTTAGCCCTGGGGGAGGGGTGAGGGCAAATTATAAAGCGGGGACAGGTTGGGCGATGTGAAGAGCCAAATAAATCTTTTCTTGCCGGACTCTTGTTTATTCCTAGATAGATTGGTCCAAAATGTAAAAATTAAGTCCACGAACACCGTCAAGTGCAGCACAACAACAGCATAAAGCTTACGCCAGGCACGCCACCAATGTTTTCACCGAAGGGTTCTGTCTTTTTCTGACGATTCCGAGCAGGTGCCTCCACCTCATTCTGAAAGGTTGATACCGGGCGATCCTTTTCCAAAGTCATACCCTAGAAACGGGAACAAGGGTGGGCGCGCACACACAATCTGTTTACGCGGCTAAAAACTAGTGTGAACAAAGCTGTTACGCACAGGCTTCAAATTCGGCATATTCTTAGACATGAGCAGTTCATTACCGCATGTGGGAGGGCTAACTTTTTTTTAGATATTTCGTTCTAACAAGACATTTCCGGATAAATTTTGAGACAGCATGCTGTTCAGATGATGTTCGCGTTCCACCTCTACATTATGTTTCCGCTGGTTTTCAGACACCACGGACCGAAATTCAGGGCACGGTATGTAAATGATACTTTCATCATCATCAAACGGGATCGGGTGCAGGACTTTAAAGAACATCCAAACGCTATCTTCCCGGACATCCAGTCTACGTTGAGGGAAGTGGAAAACAGAAATTGTGGTGGCCTAAAAACCAAAATATTCAGGAAGGCGACGAACAGGACGCAAGTATTGAACTGCAACAGCAACCATGCAATCAGTCACAAACTCCGTTGTGTAAGGAAACTGTATCAGCCTGTGGAGACACATTGCAGTGAACCGGAAGACGAGGTTGCTGAATTGCTATACCTTCGACGGGTATTCAAAGCTAATGGCTACCCGCGCAACTTCGTCAACTACTGCCTAAACAAACAAGACGAGAGACGAAACACAATCGCCCCAACTGTTGGCCAGCTCCCTCGTACGTGAAAAATGTCTCAGAAGCCGTCAGCCGTCTTCTCACACCCCTTGGAATTGGACTAGCAAACAGGCCGGAGGCAACCATAAGGCGTCAGATCATGGGGCTGAAAGACCCATTGCTACGGCAAGAAATACCTGGGCTCGTTTGCCGTGTCTGGTGTAGCTGTGGGCAAAGCAAATATGTCGGAGATACCGGATGACTACTGCTGACGCCGATGGCCAAGCACGCAGCAGCGGTGAGGAGGAAAGACGCTAGCTCACAAGTCGCGGCTCCTCCTACCGGACCAAACCACACATTTAATTTTGATAGAGCAGAAATTTTTCCTTGATGTGACAACCGCATGAGCTGAGAACTCCTCGAGTCATGGTTTTCCGGTCCTCAGTCAATCAGCAGACTCAGCGATTTCCCCTCTCCGTGTTCGACGCTGAGACTTTGTCTAGGCAAGGTATTTACCCGCGAAAACTGTGTGCGAATGACCACTGTTGCTGATGTCAATATCGGCGAGTTAGATTCCCCAAGAGCCCACACAGATGACGAAATCCGGTCGTCAGCATCTCGACTGCGTGCGATGAGCGTGGGAATAGACAATCTTGACCAGCAAACGAGCGCATAACAAATGCACAGTAACTGCATGCTGCAGCACCTGGCCAGTCGAGTCGTGATGCACTTGGGAGCTGCCAACTGCGGTAGTCATGTAACGGCCTAGCAACTACATCCTATAAGTACTACAACAACTGGACAGTTTCCCTCTTTATCTGACTCTCTCTCTGATGATGGATTCGAGAGAGAATTCGAAACGTCAGGATAATAAATGTCTTGTTTCGGGAATCGTGTCTCCCTTTTCGCGACTACTACCTGGAACTCGCCTTCCCTTTTCCGAATTTTGTTAAAACAACTGAAACTTTTCTGGTTTGCCCACGCTATTACACGCAAGATCCAGTTTTTTTTTTAAAAGTATGATGGTCATCTGTTAACAGGGACGTTTCTTGAGAAAAGCTTGTCAGCCCGCTAAACCCCAATTGTTCTATCCGGTAATACGAAGGCAAAGCCTTTTTAACAGATCTTAGTTGAGTGGGAAAAGTGGCCTTTTTATTTGGTGCAATCGTGCACGGACGGAAGTGGTGCGTACATTTTCATCTCGACCTCTGGCGCAAAAAACTTGCAAACAGTGAAGACTCTTGAATTGGCCTTAACGGCCCATTGTAAAAAGGTAAAGTAGTTTGTCAACGTCGGTCAGGGAAAAGAAATCGCCGTGAAGATCCTTTTCAGCACATTTACGTCCTCTAGCATTAGGTGACGTGCTATTTATTGCCTTAACCACGTGAGTCTCGAACCAAATGCCTAGAAAACACATTGATTGCGGTGTGCCACTTAATAGTCTACATGTGTATTCGCAAGAGGTAAGATCGTTTAGTTGGGCCGAAGACAAGGACCCCCTTATTGCATTTTATGTCTACTTGTGCTTGTGGGTGGTATCAAACTCTGCTGATAAGTGGCTGGGTCTCCGCTGGGAGATGAGTTGGATTCGAATTTGAAGCTTGGCATAGCTCCAATTCAATTTTTCTTAGTGCTCTCGAAATGTGATTGTTCGTGGTATTTCAAAAAGACACCTAACTAAGGAACACAGTTTAACCCTCTAAAGATCCTATAAGCCGCTATCTTATTCCCTCTGTACTGTCTATAAGAGGGTGAAACTATTTTGGCCTTTGCAGCCGCCTTTCATAAAGTAAGCGCCTTAACCCACTGATCGGTCTAGTTGCTATTCGTTGTACAATTTCCATAAGCATATAATTTTGACTCCTCTGATGCATGTTAAATCCGCGCAGTCCACCACTTTTGTGTGAAATCATGGTGTGCGCGTATGAAGGCCAGGTCTCTTGAATGACGCGGGCAAACGATAAGTTCTTATCGATGTAAGCCACTTGTTCAAGTTTGAACATCATTTGGTTGGTGCTTGGGTAGGAGTGGAGCTAGTGAGGGGGAGAGTCTCAGTGTATATTCCACAGTAGCAGCAGCCCAACACACTTAAATATATCACTGTAGCCAAAAGCCGCTGTTTGGAAGGTGGGATTAGACCACGCAATCCAGTCGCAGAGTGATGGAAAGAGAGTCACACTGCGATGGTTTCTTCTCAACGGCACTTTCGCACGTGATATCCGAGCTTCTTCTTCCATGTGTACGCAATCATGTTGTGTACGTTTTGGGTGCAGTTTGTGCATGTGCGCGCTCACACGGCGTCTATGATCCCGTCGGCCACTGCGCACAATCCCGCACAGACAACTGACAGGTTCGGACAGTGGACTGCTTCAGGGGAGAGAGAAACGAGATTGAGGTCGACGGTATCGGTGTATATTCTTAACTAAAAAAATCTGACGTGCTTGAGTCTAGCAAAATGCGTTAAGAGCCGAGACTGGAAAGGCTGCCAAACAAGGGAACAACCCGGATGTCGCAATCGGCCCAGTATCTGTTTGTGTGGAGTGGCCGACTGAGGGAGTGAGTTTGAGGTCGAAATGGCTCCTTAACCGTATCAGGCAAATAAGTTTATCGCCTACTGTGCTAACAGTGTAAAAAGATAAGATGTTAGTGATATGCATATGTTCGAACTACAGGGGCCGTTTCGCTGAACAGTTTGGATTTGCGTCTGCGTCACCGGCAACGGTCACTATGGAGTCGGTAGCACTTACTGTAGTGGGGGTGGTCCCAGTTGTCATCTATGACTGGGCAGCATTTCTGTTGCGATCGGAGAGGAATTTGGTCCCTCCGTGAGCGATCCGCCGTCACCAACGTGTATCATCCATAACAGTTCTAAAAGTACTGAATCGTCTTCTTTGCAGTTAAAAGTGTGCTGTAAACTTTTCTAGGACTGCGGACATGGTCGTGTTGAACACGGACAACAATCAACTTTAGTTTCCCTAGTGGGGTCGGCTCCCTCGGCAACGAGTCCAGGTGCTCGCAGGCGACGTTGCACAGAGTAGGGTGTGCAATCCACTCAAACGACAATCGAATTTATTTTGTAGGACTGGATAAGCTGAAACCACATTTAGATTTATGAACGCCATAATCGTTTCTTTACTGACTGGCCAACTGGGTTTAATGATCAGGAAAAACGGCTGTTCGTTGTGGTTCACTGACAGTCCGCTGGCAGAAGTGGCCTGAACTATTCCCTCTCTGGAGAACCGAAGACTCACTACATCGTTTATTAGATGCACTGTCGGACATGAAGTCATGCCCAAGTTGACGCTGGCCTGTTTATTTGTTCTACGCATGGCAACGTCCTAGGGCTTGCGCACAACCCTCCTCTTATCAAGATGCGACCGAAAGTATGAGCAGACATACGGTAGCGAAGGGGTTACGATTCTCCAAGACTATCAATCGATCACACCACTGATTCGGTGGAAGATGTTGTGATTCGCGTATGCATTCCCATGAGTCTCCTTTAACAAATGGCCCTAGATATATTTTCCTGTATAAACAGCAATCTTCAAAGAAGTTGTAAACATGAATCAGGCAAACGAATGAATTATTTATGGGGGCGTGGTAGGAAGAATAAGAAAACCTAAAATGTGAACTACGAAGATACGAACCGCCATATTTATAGCAAAAGGAAGTTCCCCAGAGTCATCCTTCCCATGCAGAGGTGCGATATGAGAAAGAATGGACAAAAGAACAACTGAGAGGCCTAGAGACCAGTAGGCCTGAAGGCAACGGCCAGCAGCTAAATAGGTTCGTCTACGCATGCCGTATACGACCTGTTCCCTTCTGCTTGTGTATAGGCTGAAATTAAAAGCGGGCGTTAAAGTCGATTCTCTGAGAGGTATCGAAGGCCCCATCAAGAAGGACCCACTGCAGCCTGACCCTCAGTCTCGGAAAGGCCAGTGTTGCCTCTGATTATAATGTGGAATGCGTTGATGCGCCATGGGGGTAAATTCCTTTGTATTCCCTTAT